>JABUQX010142041.1:12500-20734 GCA_015478945.1 Trachelipus rathkii
TTTTATGTAGATTAATTCCGTTATGTAGATTATAAAGTGTAAAAAAATTCAAATTATATATATATATATATATATATATATATATATATATATATATATATATATATATATATATATATATATATTCTTCTTTATTTTATAAATATATATATATATATATATATATATATATATATATATATATATATATATATATCACAATGAAATACAAAAAGTAATATATATATATATATATATATATATATATATATATATATATATATATATATATATATATATATATATATATATATATTTATTTATATAGTTCTATATGACTTCATATAGTATATATTGTATTTTAAATATCAATTTCCAATTTTGCTAAACGAAAGGGATAAATCAAAGTAATACACAAATATATAATGAGTCAGGGTCTCTCAGCCACGCAGGGAGACGACGTTGGGGATATCATCCCCCCTCTGTCAGCTCGAAAAATTTGAAAAGACCTCCTAATTTAGACTTATTGCCATCAATTTATCTAACCCAACCAAACCTAACCTAATCTGATCTTGCATAACCTGAAAAATAAAAGAACTTTACCAGAAATGTCAGAGTAAGTAAATAAATAAAAAATGTGGAAAATTCTAGTTGCTGTATACGCTTTTATCCTATATATATATATATATATATATATATATATATATATATATATATCTATATATATATACCTGCTAAAAAAAGATATAGATATATATATATATTTGCTATATATCTTTATAATATATATATATATATATATATATATATAGTCAACATAAAAGTTCAGGCATGTAACTAAAAAACTATAATAGGTACACGAAAATAAATATCATTTGTAATCAGGAGACATTTTTACCGCAGAAATTATAAAAAATAAAAAAATAACGCATTTCAAAAAATTAAATTGTTAAAAATAAGTGAAAAGAACTGCTACAGTTTATGGGAAATCGAACATGCTCGCTTACTAAGACTGAGCAAACAAAGGTTGCCAAATGTTGAATTTTTTTCTTTTTAAAACGGACAAATACCCACGGGTAAACAAGAACGATGGATAGAGTCGGGGTTTCTCGGCCTACCGGGGGACGACGGGGGGGGACTTCGTGCCTCTAATCTCGTCGGCTCGAACCCCTAAGAAGGATATAAAAAGAAAAAAGAATAATTTTCCAATTATATTATAAAGCGACATTTGGCAACTTTTTCTCTCGAGACTGCAGCTTTCAACGTCTTTCAAGTCAATCAGAGCCTGCACTTTTTACTAATATTAATATGGAGTTATTAATAAATATTAGAATAAATTAAATTTTTTTTTTAATTTCTGCGGTAAAAATGTCTCCTGATTAATAAAATGATATTTATTTTCGTGTATATGTTATAGTTTTCTAGTTACATGCCTGAACTTTTCGGGATGCTGGCATATATATATATATATATATATATATATATATATATATATATATATATATATATATATATACATATTCTTATATATATATTTATATATATATATATATATATAAATTTACATATATATATATATATATATATATATATATATATATATATATATATATATATATATATATATATATATATATATATATATATATATATATATATATATATATATATATATATATATATATATATATATATTGCGTTTTCTTTATAAAAAAAAAATGCATTAAAAAAATTTGATGCCACACACCGCTACCTGTCTCAATTTTGAACTCTGGCATTAGTTGAGGAATACTTATCTAGTATGGTGTCTGTCTTATAGTTTTCGCTAAATGTTTGATCAGTGTGAAATCGTGTTTCGTTGAGACTTTATTCATTTAATAATTCCTTCCTCAAAATAATTTTCAATTAAATTACGTTTTAATATCAAGAAGCGCAACTTTATATAGTTTTAAAAATGTTTCTTTGTATATTCTTAAAAATAAGTAGTCTCTTTCTACCTCAGTGTCAAGGCGATGAATGACGTCACGGCATAGTTACCAAACAATTAAAAAAAAAAAAAACATAGTTAATGAGAAAAAATTATGAAATTTTATTTTCTTCCGATATAATTTTTGTGCCAAGGAATTAAATGAGGAAGAAAATATTATGGTGGCAGTTACATGCAATAGCATATTTCTTCTTTTAATTATAATAATAACAAAAATTTGTATTCAAACCACAGTTTATACTTTGTTGATTTTACAGTGTGAAATTATTTATATAAAGTGAAGTTCATTACTTTAGAATTCAAATATATACAACGTAGTTTAATTTTTTTATATATATTATTTATTATGTAACAGGATTTAGAGAATTCTTGTTCTTTTTATTATTTGAAAAGTGACTTTTATTGAATAATTTTTGTTTAAATGATTTAAATAAAGAACAGCAAGGTCATATTTGTTATTTGTTTTTAATTATGTAACATTGTTGCAAAGTTGCAAACCTGTATTGAAATAAATATCAAAGTGGCTAGTGAATTAGTTTTTACTTTTTATTTATTTATTTTTTTTTAAATATAAATAAATAGGTAAATATTTAGGAGTTTCCTTTTAGGTTTTCCAAAAGGAAAATTTATCTTTTTGACGTAAGTAAAAATAAAAAAAATAAGTCCTATTCTATTCCATGTTCGTGTAGCCGTATGACGTCATTAACTTCTTCGTGTATGAACCAATGAGATTTCCGTTTTAGTTGCCATTTAGTATTTGTTATATATTTTTTCCACTAAAAGTTAAAAAATTCTTAGGAATACATAATAAATATATATCCTTATTTATAAACAAAAAAAATCTTGTTTTTTGTTTGTTTTATTTACAAAATTTCATAATAATATATATAAAAGCTTATGATTATATCTTCCGTTAATTTTTTGCTCAATTAACGTTTTTATTCAGTATTTTTTATCTTTTAATGCGTTTTAATATATTTTAAATTTATATGCATTTGTTTGTATTAGTAATATATATATATATATATATATATATATATATATATATATATATATATATATATATATATATATATATATATATATATATATATATATATATATATATATATATATATATATATATATATATATATATATATATATATATATATATATATATATATATATATATATATATATATATATTATGGATTAAGTACTCATTTATTATTTTTATTTTTAATTATTATTATTATTATTATTATTATTATTATTATTATTATTATTATTATTATTATTATTATTATTATTATTATTATTATTATTATTATTATTCTGACAAAGTTAGTGTAGATGTTTTGATCTGGATAACAACGAAAATAATAATAATTTTTAGTTTATTACTGTCAGTTTTATTCATTTTCAGTGTTTAAAATAATAATAATAATAATAATAATAATAATAATAATAATAATAATAATAATAATAATAATAATAATAATAATAATACTCTTATAAAAGTAAGTGAAAGAAAACAAAGTATATTAATCAAATCAAATCAAAAAGATTTATTAAGTTAAAAAATTAAAATGTTACAAGATTGTATAATAATTCCAGCTACAAAATATGATTAGGGTCTATTATTTTTAACTGAAAAGGTATTTTATTAGGGCTTTTTTTTTTTTAACTGAAAGGGCTCCTGGGAAGATGAGCCCTATGAGCCCGTATTTCGTTTCTGTTATATGTAAAACATGTATAATATTACTTATATGAAAAGTATATGCATACATTAATAATAATAATAATAATAATAATAATAATAATAATAATAATAATAATAATAATAATAATAATAATAATATAACCTAAGCAAGATGGAGATATGCTCTTTAACATTTCAATTATAACTAGTTCTAATATCTTTTACAAAAAGACCTGGTCGATGGTTGATTCCTGAAAGTTTTTGGGGAGGCTATTCCAATCTCGTGTCTCCGAGATTTAGCTGCAATTTGCTTTGTAAGAGATAAATTAAATATAAATTGGTTTTCCTCACAGTTTGGTTCTGCACAAACATGTTAGTCAAAAGTTCATTTGCAGTTTCGTTTATGACATTCTAAAGATGTGGCTACGTAAATTGTAAGGGTGTAGATATCCGGAAGCTCTAGTATACCGTGATTTCCGGAACTTCCACCATACTGTCATATCCGGAATCAGTATACTGTTGATAAGCTTTTGAAAAGTGAGGTTGTCTGCTCATAGTTATTTCGAGACCCTTATAATACACCAATATATTTTTCTGCATAGTTACTAAAGATTATGTAGCAAATACGCACTCTCGTAACCCCACAATTGACAGACAATAAAGTATAGGTGAGGTTAGATATTTTGGAATAAAGTTTCTTATAGGAAATACGTTATTTGATGGACTCTTTTGAAAGTGAGTTTATCATCGAGGATAACCATAATAATTTCTGTAGACTTTGATCAATTTAAGATCACATCTTTTACTCTTAACATTAAAGCTGAACAGGGTTTCTTGATTTTTTATTATTTAATAAAGTTTTCGTAATAATAATAATAATAATAATAATAATAATAATAATAATAATAATAATAATAATAATAATAATAATAATAATAATAAGAAGAAGAAGAAGAAGAAGAAGAAGAAGAAGAAGAAGAAGAAGAAGAAGAAGAAGAAGAAGAAGAAGAAGAAGAAGAAGAAGAAGAAGAAGAAGAACGAATGACAAAAATAAATAAATAAATAATGTTAAATTTTGTGATTGATTGGTATATCACGCATTCATGCGCGCGCTCCACACACACGCATATATATATATATATAATATATATATATATATATATATATATATATATATATATATACATATATATATATATAAAGTTATTGTTATATATATATATATATATATATATATATATATAGCCTGTAGAGTTTGTGCAACCACTACTATATACAACTAGCTAGTGTACAACTGCTATTTATTATTTTTTATTCCTTAATTTTTTTAATAGGATTAAATATTTAATAAATTAATTTGCATTTTATTATAATACCACCCAATGAAGTTGCATATTTAATGATTAGTTATTTTGATTAGTTAGTCAAATAGTTTGAAAAATCATGCAATACAGACTTAATTATACATGGAAAGATGAGGAGAGTGGTGATTTTGTTCACCTTGAGCAAGTGAAAAGTGGAGAATGTATTGTTGTTTGCAGACAAACGCCAAACAGTTCTTTATATAGTACGAAACATTTTGAAAGAAATTTTGTACTTTTTTTATTATTTTCAAGTTACATTTTTATGTTAATATTCAGTTTGTGGCTGAATTGACAAAACGAGTAAAATCGGGATGTGCCGATATCTGAGAACTACGATACAAGAAACACACATATTGATTCAGCGGTATAGCAGCTATCGAATGCTAAAATTAAATTAAAACCTAACCTAACCTCATGTAACCTTATTTAATCTAACCTAACCTAAAGTAACGTAAAATAACGTTATTTTTTTTCCTATAATTTCAGTTAAAAGCAGGAATTTTAAAGGTAATTTTTTTAAAAACATTCCGGTAATAAGCTTTATACTGATTCCAAATATGTACTGGTTTTCTGTAAGTATCCTAGTTCTCGAGATAACAATTCAGTTTGTGGCTGCATTGACAAACGATAACGTTAATTATTTGTGATGCCTTAATTAATTTTGTAATTGTTGAGCTTAGCGTAATGTAAAAACATCGATTTTTTTAACGATAATCTTTTCGAATTTTGTCTAGTTATCACTAAATTTATTTTTATATATATATATATTATTATATATATATATATATATATATATATATATATATATATATATATATATATATATATATATATATATATATATATATATATAAGATTAAAGCATAGCCTATATATATATATATATATATATATATATATATATGTATATATACCTAAGGCTATTTCATATTGCTATATTATTAAGGTTATATATATATATATATATATATATATATTATATTATACATACATATATATCTATATAGTTATATATATATATATATATATATATATATATATAATATATATATATATATATATATATATATATATATATATATATATATATATATATATATATATATATATATATATATATATATATATGTTGAAAAATAAATATATTTCTTTATTTGATTTTAAATTGAATAGAGTACTATACTTTTAGAAAACAAAACATATGTATTTTTATCTCTCCGTTCACTTTTGTTTAAATTTCAGTAATTATACTTTTATAAAAATTTGTATGTTTAAATATTATCCAGATGAGTAAAAAAGGTATATATTTAAAATAATTGAAGCTACATGAAGAATAAAACCGAAAATACGATAAAACGTGAAAATATATTTTTTCATAAAAACATGAAATGCCAAAACCACGTTTGCATCACTATATATATATATATAGTATATATATATATATATATATATATATATATATATATATATATATATATATATATATATATATATATTATATATATATATATATATATATATATAGCAATAGTTATATATATATATATATATATATATATATATATATATATATGGTTGTTATTATTGGTTATTGCTATATATATATAAGGTTATTATTGTAATCAAAGGAATAAATGATAGGGTCAATTAAATGTTTTTATTTCCTTTTTTTCTTTTTCTTTTTTTTTTTTTTTTAATTAAGTAGTAATTTTACTATTTTAGATACATTAGTAATGATGATATCTTACTTTCAGTTATTGGACTCATGTCTTTTTGATATTTTAAACTAACGAAAGTATATCAACTAAAAAGCAATGCTTAACAACTAAAAGTATCAAAGTATCAAACTAAAAGTATCAAAATTATGTTTTTGAGAAATGTGAATCTATTAAAATAAAGACTAAATGTAAAATCTGAGCATCAAAATATTCATTATTACATGTATAACAGTACTTATTATATACATTAAAATACATTAAAAACCATAATAAATGTTTTTTGTTTTTTTAATGTTTTTAAAATTCTCCCCACCTCTGTTATATATATATATATATATAGATATATATATATATATAGAGTTATATATATATATATATATATATATAGTATATATATATATATATATATATATATATATATATGTATTTAAAAATTTTCCCATCCCTGTTTATATATATATATATTATATATATATATATTATATATATATTCACACTGCATGTTATACTCCAAACTCTTAATGTACTGGATAGACCCGTATGTAATAATACGTCTGAAAATTGTTCAATGATCAATAAATAATAATAACCTTTGAAACGATAAATTATTATTATTATTATTTATATTATTGACATATTATTATTATTGATATTATTATATTATTATTATTTATTATTGTTGCGCGATAAAATTGCACTAATGATTTTATATGATAGACTTGAAAGGTGATCAAACGTTATGTCGGGCAAGCCCATGGCGCTTCTGCAGCTTCAAAATAAATATTTTTTGTTGACCAAGAAAATCTCTCTCTCTCTTCTCTTCTCTCTCTCTCTCTCTCTCTCTCTCTCTCTTCTCTTCTCTCTCTCTCTCTCTCTCTCTTCTTTCTCTCTCTCTCTCTCTCTCTCTTCTCTTCTCTCTCTCCTTGCTACAGAAATATGATAGTGATTTGGCGATTTATACCTTTAACCTTCTCAAAGGACGATGATGAAGATAACGTTGACAAAATAGCTGGTGTTGAATGATAAAGGATACAACTGAATAAGTGTAGAAAGATTGACGTTGACTGATGGAAGGTTCTATTTTACCATTTTACTCAGAACGATTTCTTAAAATTTATGAACTCTTTTATTTTTGCAATTTCCACACAAATATCCCCTTAAATGGTTGGTCATTTGTGGGACTTCCCTTTCTATAGTCTCTGCTATTTGTGAGTATATTTGTATACGCCCCTGACCTTTTAAACTAAGAATGCATAAAGGTGGGCGCACTAAAGGTATATTCAGTAGGCTCGAAAGGCATATCTGGTAAATCAGCATGCAGTCCGCCTCCTTTCTAACTTTCCACACACACTTTCTTTTATCATATTTGTATCATGTAGTAGTTTACTGCAGCGGGGTAATTTATATATGCCTGTGAGGCGGCGCACGAAAAACGCGGAGCGTTTCACGATAAATGCGAAAACGGTTAAATCACCATCTGATAACTGAACGAAGTGTATGCG
>JABUQX010142042.1:0-14079 GCA_015478945.1 Trachelipus rathkii
GTTGTACTTCGTTCAGTTCAGATGGAATAATTCGCATTTATGTGAAACGCTTTCGCGTTTTTCGTGCTTGCGCCGCTGATCCGTTTCCACATTTCGTCTTTTTTGAATTATAAGTACGTTCGGACACTTCGTCTTTTTTGAACAATAGGGTACGTTCAGTTGTTTTCTGTCTTTTGAACTATAGGTCTGTTCGGACATTTCGTCTTTTGAACTATAAGTCCGTTCGGACATTTCGTCTTTTGAACTATAAGTCCGTTCCGGACATTTCGTCTTTGTGAACTATAAGTCCGTTTGGACATTTCGTCTTTTGAACTATAAGTCGGTTCGGACAATTTCGTCTTTTGAACTATAAGTCCGTTCGGACATTTCGTCTTTAACTATAAGTCCGTTTTTACATTTCGTTTTTTGAACTATGAAGTCCGTTCGGACATTTCGTCTTTTTGAACTATCAGTCCGTTCGGACATTTCGTCTTTTTAAACTATAAGTTCGTTAAGACATTTCGTCTTTTTTTTGAACTTTAGGGCCGTTCCGGACATTTCGTCTTTTTTGAACTATAAGTCCGTTCCGACATTTCGTCTTTTTGAACTATATAAGTCCGTTCGGACATTTGGTCTCTTTGAACTATTTGTCCGTTCCGGACATTTTCGTCTTACGAACTGTAAGTCCACGTTCCGGACATTTTTCGTGGTTTTTTGAACTATAAAGTCCGTTCGGATATTTCGTCTTTTTTGACCATAAGTCCGTCCGGACATTTCGTCTTTTGAACTATAAGTCCCGTTCCGGACATTTCGTCTTTGAGCTATAAGTCACGTTCCGGACACTTCGTCTTTTGAACTATAAGTCCGTTCGGACATTTTGTATTTTTGAACTATAAGTCAGTTCGGACATTTCGTCTTTTGAACTATAAGTCCGTTCCGGACATTTCGTCTTTTGAACTATAAGTCCAGTTGGACATTTCGTCTTTGAACTATAAGTCCGTTCGGACATTTCGTCTTTTGAACTATAAGTCCGTTCGGACATTTCGTCTTTTGAACTATAAGTCCGTTCCGACATTTCGTCTTTGAACTATAAATCCCGTTCGGACATTTCGTCTTTTGAACTGTAAGTCCGTTCCGGACATTTCGTCTTTTTTGAACTATAAGTCCGTTTAAGACATTTCGTCTTTTTGAACTATTAGTCCGTTCCGACATTTCAGACCTTTTTAAACTATAAGTAGAAGTTCCGGACATTTTCGTCTTTTTTGAACTATAAGTCCCGTTCGGACATTTCGTCTTTAAACTATTTGTCCGTTCAGACATTTCGTCTTTTTGAGTATAAGTCCGTTGGGACATTTCGTCTTTTGAACTATAAGTCCCGTTCAGTTTCGTCTTTTTGAACTGCCAAGTCCCGTTCGGACATTTTCGTCTTTTGAACTATAAGTCCGTTCGGACATTTTCGTCTTTTTTGAACTATAAGTCCGTTCGGACATTTCGTCTTTTGAACTATAAGTCCGTTCGGACATTTTGTATTTTTGAACTATAAGTTTTCCGTTCGGACATTTCGTCTCTTTGAACTATAAGTCCGTTCGGACATTTCGTCTTTTTTGAACTATAAGTCCGTTCCGACTTCGTCTCTTTGAACTATAAGTCCGTTCTGACATTTCGTCTTTTTTGAAGTATAAGTCCCGTTCCGGACATTTCGTCTTTGAACTATAAGTCCGTCCGGACATTTCGTCTTTTTGAACTATAAGTCCGTTTCCACATTTCGTCTTTTTGAACTATAAGTCCGTTCGGACACTTCGTCTTTTTGAACTATAAGTCCGTTCGGACATTTTGTCTTTTTGAACTATAAGTCCGTTCGGACATTTCGTCTTTTTGAACTATAAGTCCGTTTGGACATTTCGTCTTTTTGAACTATAAGTCCGTTAAGACATTTCGTCTTTTTGAACTATAAGTCCGTTCCGACATTTCGTCTTGAACTATAAGTAAGTTCGGACATTTCGTCTTTTTTGAACTATAAGTCCGTTCGGTCGTCTTTTTGAACTATAAGTCCGTTCGGACATTTCGTTTTTTTGAACTATAATTCCGTTCGGATATTTCGTCTATTTGAACTATAAGTCCGTTCGGACATTTCGTCTTTTTGAACTATAAGTCCGTTCGGACATTTCGTCTTTTTGAACTATAAGTCCGTTCGGACATTTCGTCTTTTTGAACTATAAGTCCGTTTCCACATTTCGTCTTTTTGAATTATAAGTACGTTCGGACACTTCGTCTTTTTTGAACAATAAGTCCGTTCGGACATTTCGTCTTTTTGAACTATAAGTCTGTTCGGACATTTCGTCTTTTTTGAACTATAAGTCCGTTCGGACATTTCGTCTTTTTGAACTATAAGTCCATTCGGACATTTCGTCTTTTTGAACTATAAGTCCGTTTGGACATTTCGTCTTTTTGAACTATAAGTCCGTTCGGACATTTCGTCTTTTGAACTATAGTCCCGTTCCGGACATTTCACGTCTTTTAACTATAAGTCTTGTTTTACATTTCGTTTTTTTTTGAACTATAAGTCCGTTCGGACATTTCGTCTTTTGAACTATAAGTCTGTTTAGTTTCGTCTTTTAAACTAAGTTCGTTGGACATTTCGTCTTTTTGAACTATAGGTCCGTTCAGACATTTCGTCTTTTTGAACTAAAGTCCTTTCGGACATTTCGTCTTTTTGAACTATATGTTCCGTCCGGACATTTCGTCTTTTTGAACTATTTGTCCCTTCGGACATTTGGTCTTTTTTGAACTGTAAAGTCCCGTTCCCGGACATTTCGTCTTTTTTGAACTATAAATCCCGTTGGGGGATATTTTCTTTTTTTACTATTAATCCCTTTCGGACTTTTCTTTTTTTTAAATAAGTCCGTTTGGACACTTCGTCTTTTTGAACTATAAGTCCGTTCGGACATTTTGTATTTTTGAACTATAAGTCAGTTCGGACATTTCGTCTTTTTGAACTATAAGTCCGTTCGGACATTTCGTCTTTTTGAACTATAAGTCCGTTCCGGACATTTCGTCTTTTTTGAACTATAAGTCCGTTCGGACATTTCGTCTTTTTGAACTATAAGTCCGTTCGGACATTTCGTCTTTTTGAACTATAAGTCCGTTCGGACATTTCGTCTTTTTGAACTATAAGTCCGTTCGGACATTTCGTCTTTTTGAACTATAAGTCCGTTCGGACATTTCGTCTTTTTGAACTATAAGTCCGTTAAGACATTTCGTCTTTTTGAACTATTAGTCCGTTCGGACATTTCGTCTTTTTAAACTATAAGTAAGTTCGGACATTTCGTCTTTTTGAACTATAAGTCCGTTCGGACATTTCGTCTTTTTGAACTATTTGTCCGTTCAGACATTTCGTCTTTTTGAACTATAAGTCCGTTCGGACATTTCGTCTTTTTGAACTATAAGTCCGTTCGGACATTTCGTCTTTTTGAACTATAAGTCCGTTCGGACATTTCGTCTTTTTGAACTATAAGTCCGTTCGGACATTTCGTCTTTTTGAACTATAAGTCCGTTCGGACATTTCGTATTTTTGAACTATAAGTCCGTTTGGACGTTTCGTCTTTCTGAACTGTAAGTCCGTTCGGACATTTCGTCTTTTTGAACTATAAGTCCGTTCAGACATTTCGTCTTTTTGAACTATAAGTCCGTTCGGACATTTCGTCTTTTTGAACTATAAGTCCGTTCGGACATTTCGTCTTTTTGAACTATAATTCCGTTCGAATATTTCGTCTATTTGAACTATAAGTCCGTTCGGACATTTCGTCTTTTTGAACTATAAGTCCGTTCGGACATTTCGTCTTTTTGAACTATAAGTCCGTACGGACATTTCGTCTTTTTGAACTATAAGTCCGTTTCCACATTTCGTCTTTTTGAATTATAAGTACGTTCGGACACTTCGTCTTTTTTGAACAATAAGTCCGTTCGGACATTTTCGTCTTTGAACTATAGGTCTGTTCGGACATTTCGTCTTTTGAACTATAAGTCCGTTCGGACATTTCGTCTTTGAACTATAAGTCCGTTCGGACATTTCGTCTTTGAACTATAAGTCCGTTTGGACATTTCGTCTTTTTGAACTATAAGTCCGTTCGGACATTTCGTCTTTTTGAACTATAAGTCCGTTCGGACATTTCGTCTTTTTTAACTATAAGTCCGTTTTTACATTTCGTTTTTTGAACTATAAGTCCTCGGACATTTTCGTCTTTGAACTATAAGTCTGTTCGGACATTTCGTCTTTTTCAACTATAAGTCCGTTCGGATGACATTTCGTCTTTTTGAACTTTAGGTCCGTTCGGACATTTCGTCTTTTTGAACTATAAGTCCGTTTGGACACTTCGTCTTTTTGAACTATAAGTCCGTTCGGACATTTTGTATTTTTGAACTATAAGTCCGTTCGGACATTTCGTCTTTTTGAACTATAAGTCCGTTCGGACATTTCGTCTTTTTGAACTATAAGTCCGTTCGGACATTTCGTCTTTTTGAACTATAAGTCCGTTCGGACATTTCGTCTTTTTGAACTATAAGTCCGTTCGGACATTTCGTCTTTTTAACTTTAAGTCCGTTCCGGACATTTCGTCTTTTTGAATTCTATAAGCCCGTTCGGACATTTCGTCTTTTGAACTATTAAAAGTCCGTTCGGACATTTCGTCTTTTTTAACTATAAGTCCGTTAAGACATTTCGTCTTTTTGAACTATAAGTCCGTTCGGACATTTCGTCTTTTTAAACTATAAGTAAGTTCGGACATTTCGTCTTTTTGAACTATAAGTCCGTTCGGACATTTCGTCTTTTTGAACTATTTGTCCGTTCAGACATTTCGTCTTTTTGAACTGTTAGTGTGGATCGTGTTTCCGGACATTTGATCTTTTGAACTATAGGTCGTTCGGATGGTTCGTCTTTTGAACTATAAGTCCGTTCCGGATTTCGTCTTTTTGAACTATAAGTCCGTTCGGACATTTTGTCTTTTTGAACTATAAGTCGTTCGGACATTTCATTTTTGAACATAAGTCCGTTTGGACGTTTCGTCTTTCTGTGAACTGTAAGTCCGTTCGGACATTTCCCTTTTTGAACTATAAATCCCGTTCCAGACATTTCGTCTTTTTGAACTATAAACGTCCCGTTCGGACATTTTCGTCTTTACGAACTATAAGTCCCGTTCCGGACATTTCGTTTTGAACTATAATTCCCGTTCGAATATTTCGTCTATTCCAGGAACTATAAGTCGTTCGGACATTTCGTCTTTTGAACTATAAGTCCGTTCGGACATTTTCGTCTTTTTGAACTATAAGTCCGTCCGGACATTTCGTCTTTTTGAACTATAAGTCCGTTTCCACATTTCGTCTTTTTGAATTATAAGTACGTTCGGACACTTCGTCTTTTTTGAACAATAAGTCCGTTCGGACATTTCGTCTTTTTGAACTATAAGTCTGTTCGGACATTTCGTCTTTTTTGAACTATAAGTCCGTTCGGACATTTCGTCTTTTTGAACTATAAGTCCGTTCGGACATTTCGTCTTTTTGAACTATAAGTCCGTGGACATTTCGTCTCTTTGAACTATAAGTCCGTTCGGACATTTCGTCTTTTGAACTATAAGTCCCGTTCGGACATTTCGTCTTTTTAACTATAAGTCCGTTTTTACATTTCGTTTTTTGAAGAACTATAAGTTCGTTCAGACATTTCGTCTTTTTGAACTATAAGTCTGTTCGGACATTTCGTCTTTTTGAACTATAAGTTCGTTAAGACATTTCGTCTTTTTGAACTTTAGGTCCGTTCGGACATTTCGTCTTTTTGAACTATAAGTCCGTTCGGACATTTCGTCTTTTTGAACTATAAGTCCGTTCGGACATTTCGTCTTTTTGAACTATTTGTCCGTTCGGACATTTCGTCTTTTTGAACTATAAGTCCGTTCGGACATTTCGTCTTTTTGAACTATAAGTCCGTTCGGACATTTCGTCTTTTGAACTATAAGTCCGTTCGGACATTTCGTCTTTTTGAACTATAAGTCCGTTCGGACATTTCGTCTTTTTGAGCTATAAGTCCGTTCGGACACTTCGTCTTTGAACTATAAGTCCACGTTCGGACATTTTTGTATTTTTGAACTATAGGGTCAGTTAGGACATTTCGTCTTTTGAACTATAAGTCCGTTCGGACATTTCGTCTTTTTGAACTATAAGTCCGTTCGGACATTTCGTCTTTTTGAACTATAAGTAAGTTCGGACATTTCGTCTTTTTGAACTATAAGTCCGTTCGGACATTTCGTCTTTTTGAACTATAAGTCCGTTCGGACATTTCGTTTTTTTGAACTATAATTCCGTTCGGATATTTCGTCTATTTGAACTATAAGTCCGTTCGGACATTTCGTCTTTTTGAACTATAAGTCCGTTCGGACATTTCGTCTTTTTGAACTATAAGTCCCTGGTTGGACATTTCGTCTTTTGAACTATAAAGTCCGTTTCCACATTTCGTCTTTTTGAATTATAAGTACGTTCGGACACTTCGTTCGTCTTTTTGAACTATAAATCCCGTTCGGACATTTCGTCTTTTGAACTATTGTCCGGTTGGACATTTCGTCTTTTGAACTATAAGTCCCGTTCGGACATTTCGTCTTTTTGAACTATATGTCCGTTTCGGACATTTCGTCTTTTGAACTATAAGTCCGTTTGGACATTTTCGTCTTTTTGAACTATAAGTCCCTTCGGGACATTTCGTCTTTTGAACTATAAGTCCCGTTCGGACATTTCGTCTTTTTAACTATTAGTCCGTTTTTACATTTCGTTTTTGAACTATAAGTCCGTTTCCACATTTCGTCTTTTGAACTAAGTCTGTTCCGGACATTTCGTCTTTTTAAACTATTTCGTTAAGACATTTCGTCTTTTTGAACTTTAGGTCCGTTCCGGACATTTCGTCTTTTGAACTATAAGTCCCGTTCGGACATTTCAACACTTTTGAACTATAAGTCCCGTTCGGACATTTCCGTCTTTTGAACTATTTGTCCCGTTCGGACATTTCGTCTTTGTGAACTATAAGTCCGTTCGGACATTTCGTGCTTGTGAACTATAAGTCCCGTTCGGATATTTCGTCTTTTGAACTATAAGTCGTTCGGACATTTCGTCTTTTGAAGACTATAAGTCCGTTCGGACATTTCGTCTTTGAGCTATAAGTCCGTTTCGGACATTTCGTCTCTTTGAACTATAAGTCCGTTCGGACATTTAGTCTCTTTACGTCAGTTCCAGGACATTTCGTCTTTTTTGAACTATAAGTCCGTCCCGGACGTTTCGATCTTTTGAACTATAAGTCCCGTTCGGACGTTTTGTCTTTGAACTACGTCCCGATCGGACATTTCACGTCTTTTGAACTAAGTACGTTCCGGACATTTCGTCTTTTTGAACTATGAAGTCCGTTCGGACATTTCGTCTTTTGAACTATAGTCCGTTCGGACATTTCGTCTTTTGAACTATAAGGCCCGTTCGGACATTTGGTCTTTTGAACTATTGTCCGTTCGGACATTTCTTTTGAACTATTTGTCCTTTCGGACATTTGGTCTTTGAACTATTTGTCCGTTCGGACATTTCGTCTTTTTGATTTATAAGTCCGTTTGGACATTTCGTCTTTTGAACTATAAGTCCGTTCGTCATTTAGTCTTTTTAAACTATAAGTCCCGTTCGGACATTTCGATATACGAACTATAAATTCCCGTTCCGGACATTTCACATTTTTAATTCTCGTCGTTCGGACGATTTCGTCTTTTGAACTATAAGTCCGTTCCGACATTTCGTCTTTTTGAACTATAAGTCCCGTTCCGGACATTTCGTCTTTTGAACTATAAGTCCGTTCGGATATTTCGTCTTTTTTGAACTATAAGTCCCGTCCGGACATTTCGTCTTTTTGAACTATAAGTCCGTTTCCACATTTCGTCTTTTTGAACTATAGGTCCGTTCGGACATTTCGTCTTTTTGAACTATAGGTCGTTCAGGACATTTCGTCTTTTGAACTATAAGTCTGTTCGGACATTTCGCGTCTTTTGAACTATAAGTCCGTTCCGGACATTTCGTCTTTTTGAACTATAAGTCCGTTCCGGATATTTTGTCTTTTTGAACTATAAGAAATCCCGTTCGGACATTTCGTCTTTGAACTATAAGTCCGTTCGGACATTTCGCGTCTTTTGAACTATAAGTCCGTTCCGACATTTCGTCATTTTGAACTATAAGTCCGTTCGGACATTTCGTCTTTTGAACTATAAGTCCCGTTCGGACATTTCGTCTTTGAACATAAGTCCGTTCCGGACATTCGTCTTTTTGAACTAAAGGTACGTTCTGACATTTCGTCTTTTTAGTATAAGTCCCGTTCGGACATTTTCGTCTTTTTATTGAACGCTATAAGTCCCACGTCCGGACATTTCGTCTTTGAACTATAAAGTCCGTTTCCACATTTTCTCGTCTTTTTACGAACTATATAAGTCCCGTTCAGACACTTCGTCTTGAACTATAAGTCCGTTTCCACATTTTGTCTTTTTGAACTATAAGCCTGTTCGGAGATATTTCGTCTTTTTGAACTATAAGCCTGTTCGGACATTTCGTCTTTTTGAACAATACCGTTCGGACATTTCGTCTTTTGAACTATAAGTCCGTTCGGACATTTCGTCTTTTTGAACTATAAGTCCGTTAAGACATTTCGTCTTTTTGAACTATAAGTCCGTTCGGACATTTCGTCTTTTTGAACTATAAGTAAGTTCGGACATTTAGTCTTTTGAACTATAAGTCCGTTCGGTCATTTCGTCTTTGAACTATAAGTCCGTTCCGGACATTTCGTTTTTTGAACTATAAGTTCCGTTCGGATATTTCGTCTATTTGAACTATAAGTCCGTTCGGACATTTCGTCTTTTTGAACTATAAGTCCGTTCGGACATTTCGTCTTTTTGAACTATCAGTCCGTACGGATTTCGTCTTTGAACTATAAGTCCCGTTTCCGCATTTCATCTTTTAGAATTATAAGTACGTTCCGGACACTTCGTCTTTTTTTGAACAATAAGTCCGTTCAGACATTTCGTCTTTTTAAACTATAAGTCTGTTCGGACATTTCGTCTTTTTGAACTATAAGTCCGTTCGGACATTTCGTCTTTTTGAACTATAAGTCCGTTCGGACATTTCGTCTTTTTGAACTATAAGTCCGGTTGGACATTTCGTCTTTTGAACTATAAGTCCCGTTCGGACATTTCGTCTTTTTGAACTATAAGTCCGTTCGGACATTTCATCTTTTTGAACTATAAGTCCGTTCGGACATTTCGTTTTTTTTGAACTATAAGTCCGTTCGGACATTTCGTCTTTTTGAACTATAAGTCTGTTCGGACATTTCGTCTTTTTAAACTATAAGTTCGTTAAGACATTTCGTCTTTTTTGAACTATGTCCGTTCGGACATTTCGTCTTTTTGAACTATAAGTCCGTTCGGACATTTCGTCTTTTTGAACTATAAGTCCGTTCGGACAATTCGTCTTTTTGAACTATAAGTTTGTTCGGACATTTCGTCTTTTTGAACTATAAGTCCGTCCGGACATTTCGTCTTTTTGAACTATAAGTCCGTTCGGATACTTCGTCTTTTTGAACTATAAGTCCGTTCGGACATTTCGTCTTTTGAACTATAAGTCACGTTCGGACATTTCGTCTTTTTTGAGCTATAAGTCCGTTCGGACTCGTCTCTTTGAACTATAAGTCCGTTCATACATGTATTTTTGAACTATAAGTCAGTTCGGACATTTCGGTATTTTTGAACTATAAGTCCGTTCCGGACATTTCGTCTTTTGAACTATAAGTCCCGTTCGGACATTTCGTCTTTTGAACTATAAGTCCCGTTCGGACATTTCGTCTTTTTTGAACTATAAGTCCGTCCGTTCGGACATTTCGTCTTTTGAACTATAAGATCCCGTTCGGACATTTCGTCTTTGAACTATAAGTCCACGTTCGGACATTTCGTCTTGAACTGTAAGTCCGTTCCGGACATTTCGTCTTTTGAACTATAAGTCCGTTAAAGACATTTCGTCTTTTTTGAACTATAAATCCCGTTCGGACATTTCGTCTTTTTAAACTATAAGTAAGTGTCCGTCCGGACATTTCGTCTTTTTGAACTATAAGTCCCTTCGGACATTTCGTCTTTTTAACTATTTGTCCGTTCAGACATTTTCGTCTTTTTGAAGTATAAGTCCCGTTAGGACATTTCGTCTTTGAACTATAAGTCCGTTCGGACATTTCGTCTTTTAGCGAATTTAACTATAAGTCGTTCGGACATTTTCGTCTTTGAACTATAAGTCCCGTTCCGGACATTTCGTCTTGAACTATAGTCGATTCGGACATTTCGTCTTTAACTATAAGTCCATTTTGTTTTCGTTTTTTGAACTAGAGGGTCCGTTCGGACATTTTCGTCTTTTGAACTATAAGTCTGTTCCGGACATTTCGTCTTTTTAAACTATAAGTTCGTTAAGACATTTCGTCTTTTTTGAACTTTAGGTCCGTTCGGACATTTCGTCTTTTTTGAGACTATAAGTCCGTTCGGACATTTCGTCTTTTGGAACTATAAGTCCGTTCGGACATTTGGTCTCTTTGAACTATTTGTCCGTTCGGACATTTCGTCTTTTGAACTGTAAGTCCACGTTTCCAACGTTTCTGTCTTTTTGAGTATAAGTCCGTTCGGACGGCTGCGCGTCTTTTGAACTATAAGTCCGTTCGGACATTTCGTTTTTGAACTATAATTTCGTTCCGGATATTTCGTCTATTTGAACTATAAGTCCGTTCGGACATTTCGTCGCGCTATAAGTCCCGTTCGGACATTTCTGTCTTTTGAACTAACAAGTCCCGTACGGACATTTCACCATTCTTTTGAACTATAGTCCGTTTCCACATTTCGTCTTTTTGAATTATAAGTACGTTCGGACACTTCGTCTTTTTTGAAACAATAAGTCCGTTCGGACATTCGTCTTTTTTGAACTATAGGTCTGTTCGGACATTTCGTCTTTTGAACTATAAAATCCCGTTCGGACATTTCGTCTTTTGAACTACTCCCGTTCCGGACATTTCGTCTTGAACTATAAGTCCGTTCGGACTTTTCGTCTTTTTGAACTATAAGTCCGTTTCGGACATTTCGTCTTTTTTGAACTATAGGTCCGTTCGGACATTTCGTCTTTTTAACTATTTGTCCGTTTTTACATTTCGTTTTTGAACTATAAGTCCGTTCCGACATTTCGTCTTTTAACTATAAGTCTGTTCCGGACATTTCGTCTTTTTAAACTATAAGTTCGTTAAGACATTTCGTCTTTTTGAACTTTAGGTCCGTTCGGGATATTTCGTCTTTTTGAACTATAAGTCCCGTTTGGACACTTCGTCTTTTGAACTATAAGTCCGTTCGGACACTTCGTCTTGAACTATAAGTCAGTTCGGACATTTCATTCTTTTTTGAAGACTATAAGTCCGTTTCGGACGTTTCGTCTTTGAACTATAGAAGTCCGTTCCGGACATTTCGTCTTTTGAACTATAAGTCCGTTCGGACATTTTACTCTTTGAACTATAAGTCCGTTCGGACATTTCGTCTTTATGAACTATAGTCCGTTCGGACATTTCGTCTTTTGAACTATAAGTCCGTTCGGACATTCGTCTTTTGAACTGTAGTCACGTTCCGGACATTTCGTCTTCCACGAACTATAAGTCCGTTAAGACATTTCGTCTTTTGAACTATAAATCCCGTTCGGACATTTCGTCTTTTTAAACTATAAGTAAGTTCGGACATTTCGTCTTTTTATTATAAGTCCGTTCGGACATTTCGTCTTTTGAACTATAAGTCCGTTCGGACATTTCGTCTTTTTGAACTATAAGTCCGTTCGGACATTTCGTCTTTTTGAACTATAAGTCCGTTCGGACATTTCGTCTTTTTGAACTATAAGTCAGTCGTTCGGACATTTCGTCTTTTGAACTATAAGTCCGTTCCGTTCGGACATTTCGTCTTTTGAACTATAAGTCCGTTCGGACATTTCGTATTTTGAACTATAAGTCCGTTTTGACATTTCGTCTTTTTTGAACTATAAATCCCGTTCGGACATTTCGTCTTTTTGAACTATAAGGCCGTTCGACATTTCGTCTCTTTGAACTATAAGTCCGTTCGGACATTTCGTTTTTTTGAACTATAAGTCCGTTCGGACATTTCGTTTTTTTGAACTATAATTCCGTTCGGATATTTCGTCTTTTTGAACTATAAGTCCGTTCGGACATTTCGTCTTTTTGAACTATAAGTCCGTTCGGACATTTCGTCTTTTTGAACTATAAGTCCGTACGGACATTTCGTCTTTTTGAACTATAAGTCCGTTTCCACATTTCGTCTTTTTGAATTATAAGTACGTTCGGACACTTCGTCTTTTTTGAACAATAAGTCCGTTCGGACATTTCGTCTTTTTGAACTATAGGTCTGTTCGGACATTTTTCGTCTTTTTTTTTTTTTGTGAACTATAAGTCGTTCGACATTTCGTCTCTTTGAACTATAAGTCCGTTCGGACATTTCGTCTTTTTGAACTATAAGTCCGTTTGGACATTTCGTCTTTTTGAACTATAAGTCCGTTCGGACATTTCGTCTTTTTGAACTATAAGTCCGTTCGGACATTTCGTCTTTTTTAACTATAAGTCCGTTTTTACATTTCGTTTTTTGAACTATAAGTCCGTTCGGACATTTCGTCTTTTTGAACTATAAGTCTGTTCGGACATTTCGTCTTTTTAAACTATAAGTTCGTTAAGACATTTCGTCTTTTTGAACTTTAGGTCCGTTCGGACATTTCGTCTTTTTGAACTAAAAGTCCGTTCGGACATTTCGTCTTTTTGAACTATAAGTCCGTTCGGACATTTCGTCTTTTTGAACTATAAGTCCGTTCGGACATTTCGTCTTTTTGAACTGTAAGTCCGTTCGGACATTTCGTCTTTTTGAACTATAAGTCCGTTCGGATATTTCGTCTTTTTGAACTATAAGTCCGTTCGGACATTTCGTCTTTTTGAACTATAAGTCCGTTCGGACATTTCGTCTTTTTGAACTATAAGTCCGTTCGGACATTTCGTCTTTTTGAACTATAAGTCCGTTCGGACATTTTGTATTTTTGAACTATAAGTCAGTTAGGACATTTCGTCTTTTTGAACTATAAGTCCGTTCGGACATTTCGTCTTTTTGAACTATAAGTCCGTTCGGACATTTCGTCTTTTTGAACTATAAGTAAGTTCGGACATTTCGTCTTTTTGAACTATAAGTCCGTTCGGACATTTCGTCTTTTTGAACTATAAGTCCGTTCGGACATTTCGTTTTTTTGAACTATAATTCCGTTCGGATATTTCGTCTATTTGAACTATAAGTCCGTTCGGACATTTCGTCTTTTTGAACTAAAAGTCCGTTCGGACATTTCGTCTTTTTGAACTATAAGTCCGTACGGACATTTCGTCTTTTTGAACTATAAGTCCGTTTCCACATTTCGTCTTTTTGAATTATAAGTACGTTCGGACACTTCGTCTTTTTTGAACAATAAGTCCGTTCGGACATTTCGTCTTTTTGAACTATAGGTCTGTTCGGACATTTCGTCTTTTTGAACTATAAGTCCGTTCGGACATTTCGTCTTTTTGAACTATAAGTCCGTTCGGACATTTCGTCTTTTTGAACTATAAGTCCGTTTGGACATTTCGTCTTTTTGAACTATAAGTCCGTTCGGACATTTCGTCTTTTTGAACTATAAGTCCGTTCGGATACTTCGTCTTTTTGAACTATAAGTCCGTTCGGACATTTCGTTTTTTGAACTATAAGTCCGTTCGGACATTTCGTCTTTTTGAACTATAAGTCTGTTCGGACATTTCGTCTTTTTAAACTATAAGTTCGTTAAGACATTTCGTCTTTTTGAACTTTAGGTCCGTTCGGACATTTCGTCTTTTTGAACTATAAGTCCGTTCGGACATTTCGTCTTTTTGAACTATAAGTCCGTTCGGACATTTCGTCTTTTGAACTATAAATCCCGTTCGGACATTTCGTCTTTGAACTGTAGTCCGTTCGGACATTTCAT
>JABUQX010142043.1:7500-10000 GCA_015478945.1 Trachelipus rathkii
ATATATCTTTATATATATATATATATATATATATATAACAACATATATATATATATATATAATATATATAATATATATAATATATAAATATATATGTATGTACATATATAACTGCTATATATATATGTAATATAATATATATATATATAACTATATATATATAATATATGTAATAATAGCATAATAATAATATATATATAGCAATAATGTAATATATTAATAATGTATAATATATATAATATATATATATATATAATATAATATATATATATATATATAACTATATATATGTATGTAACAATATAACATTAATAATAATATAATATATATAATATATATATATATATATATATGTAATAACAATATATATATATATATATAATTAGCAAACACTCTGAACGGTGTACATATAAAATTAATACGTACATATAATCATATATATATATATCTATATATATATATATATATATATATAATAATAACTATACTATATATATATATATATATATATATATATATATATATAATAACTTAACATAAATAACTATATATATTTATATATATAATATATATATATTAATATATATATATATATATAATATATATATATATATATGTATATATAACATCAACTATATATATATATATATATATATATATATATATATATCGGGTGAATTATCTCAATTAACTGGTTGCTTTGGAAAGTTTGTTAAAGTTTCTTATTGGAGGTTTGTTTGGAAGGAAAATATATAACTCTGTTTATAGTTAGAGTTACTTATCGCGTATATTAATGGTATGTATTTGCCCATTAACATCTTGAATATATGTTTTCGATCTGCTAGTTTATCAGTTCGGTCTTTCTCTTACTAATTTTGTTTGATTTTTATTTGCCTATTATTTACATTTATTTATGTTACTTATTTATGAGTTCTGATGTTGGTTAAGATATTCTGAATTGGGTGTTGGTTTCTAACTTTCAACCTGAATTTTCATTTTTTGTAGATTCTTTCAAAATTCATTTCTATATTCAAATAGATTTTTTTGTACGTACCTAAAATATTGTTCAAGTATATACAATAATAATATTGTGTACGTTTTTCTGAATAAAAAGTACTTTTTTCTAAGTGAAAGATGAGGCTTTTCCTGTATAACTTATATATTGCACAGTACAAGGGTTTAAAATAATAATATTTTTAATTTAATATATATATATATATATATATATATATATATATATATATATATATATATATATATATATATATATATATATATATATATATATATATATATATATATATAATAATTATATATGTATATATATATAATATATATATATGTATATATATATATATTTTTATATAAATATATATAAATATATATACTTTATATATATATATATATATATATATATAACAGCACTGCTCTTTATATATCTTTCTTATGCTGCCTACTATGCTATGCTATATATAAATATAATATATATATATATATATAGAGTGGGAGGAGAGGTGACGATTAGGGAAAGGGGGGAAAAGAGGAGAGTAGAGGTGATAAAGGTGGAAAAATTGGAGGAGACAGTGTGTAAGAGGGAGTTTAGGAGAGGTATGGAGGATAGGTGGAGAGACGTGAGAGGGACAGGAATTGGGGAGGTGGAGGGGGAGTGGATGAGATTTAAAGAGGCAGTATGTGAAGAGGCTAGAAGGGTATGTGGAGTAAAAAGGGTGGGTGCAAGCAGAAGGAAAGGGAGTGAATGGTGGAATGGAGTGAGGAGGTGAAGGAGGTGGTGAAAAGGAAAAAGGAGGCTTATGTGAAATGGTTGGGAAGTAGGAGAGAGGAAAGCTGGGAGGAATATAGAAGGGTTAGAGTGGAAGCAAAGAGGGCGGTGGAGAGGACGAAGAGAAGAGCAAAAGATGAATGGTGTTATATATATATATAATTTTAAATCGGGGAGCAAGATGTTCTGGAAAGAAGTAAATAAAAAAAGGAAGAAGAAGGAGGGGTTGGGGGAGAGGATTAAGGGAGGAGATGGGGAGTGGATAGGAGGAGAGGAAAGGGTGAGGAAGAGGTGGGGGGAGTATTTTAGTGGATTATTGAATGAAGTGGGTGGGGGAGGGGAGGAAGATTTGCAAGAGGTGAGGATGGGGAGTGAATTGGGGAGGGAGGGGGAGGATGAAATACAAATGGAGGAAATTATTAGGGCCTTGAATAAAGGAAAAAAAGGGAAGTCCGCAGGTCTGGATGGTGTGAGAATGGAAATGTTGCAGAAGGGGGGTATAGGGGTGGAGGAATGGCTGTATAGGTTATATAATATATGTTGGAGGAGTGGTGAGGTACCACAGGATTGGGAGGATGGTTGTTTGGTCCCCCTGTATAAGGGGAAAGGGGATAGGATGGAATGTGGGAATTATAGAGGTATATGTCTTTTAAGTGTGGTAGGGAAAGTGTATGGGAGAATACTGATTGAGAGAGTGAGAGGTTTAACGGAGGAGAGAAT
>JABUQX010142044.1:0-10000 GCA_015478945.1 Trachelipus rathkii
ATATATTGTACTTCGTTCAATGAGATGGGTGTTTAACCGTTTTCGCATTATCGTGAAACCTTTCATATATATATATATATATATATCAGAATCATGTTAACTTTTATTTTTAGTCTTGAATAAGTTTTTGTAGAAGGACGGACATAAGGATAGTCTTTTTTACTACTGTACAGATTTAAAATTTTATTCCAGATTTTTGAAATAATTTGAAATTTTTTGAAATTTTTGAAATTTTTGAAATTCTACCCAAAAATAAAGCTAAAAAAAAGAAAAAATATTTTTCTAAATAAAAAGAAAAGAGAAACAAAAATACACTGTCCTATCACATCTCTAAATAATAATGATTAAAAATATTTTGATAATAACATATAGACTATAAGAAACAACTCACTTTCATAAGTTCAGATACATGTTTATAATTTCTTGAAATCGAACTCATATACTTCCCTCTTGAGTATTCCATCGAATATATTAGTAGTATGGGGACAACGTGCGCTCCCACCCTTTTCGATATGAATGAATAGAATATATTAGTTTATTGGGAATTGACAGACCGAAGGTCTGTCAATCCGACAAACAGACAAACCGAAGGTTTGTGTCATTGATGTGTTTTTGTATACGCGTGCTATATACACATACATACACACATTATTGTGTGTGTGTGTGTGTGTGTGTGTGTGTGTGTATTATTATTATTATTATTATTATTGTGTGTGAGTATTATTATTATTACGTCGAAGAAATTGTGATCACGAAGTGATCAGATGTGTTGTGCTCCGACTCCGACTCCGACTCGACTCCGACTCCGATCGCTCCGGCTCCGACTCCGACTCCGACTCCGGCTCGGCTCCGACTCCTGCTCAGCTTCTGAAGTTTTTGTGTGTGTGTGTATTATTATTATTATTATTAATTATTGTGTGTGTGTGTGTGTGTGTTATTATTATTATTGTGTGTGTGTGTGTGTGTGTATTTATTTTTTTATTATTTTTTTATTTTTTTCCACCATGGTTTCTTCATCCGGTCCCGAGTTCGCTATATATTTACATGGGTTAGGGTTATCGTATCTGGTTAAAATTTGGAGGGGTGTTAGATGGGAAGGTAACCTTGTTGTATACGAAGTTGTCCCGTGGGTCCCTCTCAAGGGTTCCCTGCCCCCCTAAAAATTAAATTGATCATAGAAGGCTGAAATTTGGATAGTGTATAGAAGAAGGAGAAAGGAGTCTGAATCTGTAGAGTTTGAGTTGACAATGGCACCGGTGCTGGCTCCGGTGCGGTGCTGGGATAGCAAATATTTGTATAATAGTACAATATTGGTGTTAAAATATATGTTTATAAGGATGTAGATCTCAACTAAGGGTGTTTGAGACTCCCTCATGAGCAAGAAGGTAGCGTCATCAGGCTCCTGGTCGATGCGGGGGCGCGCCCGCAGGCGCGCCAGCCAGTGCAATCCGCCGCGAAACCGGCGCGTGCGCGCGCCCGCAGGCGCGCCCGCCGGCGCGATCCGACGCGTGTGCGCGCCCGCAGGCGCGCCCGCCGGCGCGAACCACCGCGGGAGGGGCGCGTGCGCGCGCCCTCCTCTCCCACGTAGTAGCGGTCGGTACGAGAATGCAAACGTGTTCTGTTTTTAACTTAATTTTTTTCAAAAATTTATTATTTTTTATTTTATTTTTAATATATTTTTTGTTTTTACTAATTTTTTTTTTTAAGCTTTTCATGTTTATAACATAAAAACTTACATTTTTACATACCCTAAATCAGTAAATCAGTAAATCATACCATCATCCAACCTACCCTTCTGTCCATATATGATCTATTGATCTATTGATCTATTGATCTATTGATCTATTGATTAAGGTCAAATTTTTTACTAAAATTGTCATGTTTTACATACCCTAAATCAGTAAATCAGTAAATCAAACCACCATCCAACCACCCTCCTGTCCAATCATGATCTATTGATCTATTGATCTATTGATCTATTGATCTATTGATCTATTGATCTATTGATCTATTGATTAAGGTCAAATTTTTTACTAAAGTTGTAACGTTTTACATACCCTAAATCAGTAAATCAGTAAATCAAGCCACCCAACCTACCCTCCTGTCCAATCATGATCTATTGATCTATTGATCTATTGATCTATTGATCTATTGATCTATTGATTAAGGTCAAATTTTTTACTAAAGTTGTAACGTTTTACATACCCTAAATCAGTAAATCAGTAAATCAAGCCACCCAACCTACCCTCCTGTCCAATCATGATCTATTGATCTATTGATCTATTGATCTATTGATCTATTGATCTATTGATTAAGGTCAAATTTTTACTAAAATTGTAACGTTTTACATACCCTAAATCAGTAAATCAGTAAATCAAACCACCATCCAACAACCCTCGTGACCAGTTGTGATCTATTGATCTATTGATCTATTGATCTATTGATCTATTGATCTATTGATCTATTGATTCAAGTCATATTTTTCTTTAGTATAAATAAAAAAAAATTAAAAAATTAAAATAAAAAAATTAAACAAAGTATAAATGTAACATAAAGTGCAACCCTTTTCTTATTCATTAGTGTTCGGGGGTCAATCTAGAATGGACGTTGGTAAATTTATGTTCCGCGCACCTGCTACATGTCTTGTGTCTGGTCCTACTGGGTGTGGGAAAACCTTTCTGTTATTAAACATTTTAAAAGAGGTCGAGATTTTCGAACAGCAACCTGTTAAAATCATATGGTGTTACAGTGTTTACCAAGAAAAGTTTAATGATTACAAAGATGTAATTCAATTTCACGAAGGTTTATATATATAAAAGCTCTTCAATGTTTACCAGGACATAAAATTATAATCCTTGATGATTTGATGCATAAATTGAATGAGGATATAGCAGAAACTTTCACAGTTTACTCTCATCATTTAAACATCACAGTATTTTTTATAACGCAGAATATCTTTCATCAGAATAAGTATATGCGTGATGTGTCTTTAAACACACAGTATTTAATCTTGTTCGGGCAAAGAAGGGATATGAGTCAGGTTAATGTTGTGGCTACCCAAATGTTTCCTACTCAACGTAAAGAGTTCCTAAAAGTATATAAAGAAGTTACATCTATACCTCATGGTTATTTACTCTGTGAGCTTCATCCTAAGAACACGCATAGAGTGTTACTGCGTACAAATATCTTGCCTAACGAGATTGAGACAGTATACATACCTGAATAATGAGTGATTTAGTAGCAGAGTATTTACCTCTTATGAGAAAATTTAAAAACTTGAAACCTTCTGAAAAACGTAAACTGATCTGTGAAGATGAAAAATTCATACAATGTATAGCAGAAGTATGCCTAAATCTTATAAAAGGAAATGTTCCTTTAAACAGACCTCAGAAGGTAAAGCTACGTCGTCATAGAAACATCATTAAAAAACTTGCTGGTAACGTAAGAAAACTTAAAAATAAAAAGAAGCTAATACAGAAAGGGGGAGGTGTATTCCTACCTTTACTCTTTTCCGTTATAGCACCTCTGATAACCAAGTGGCTTGCTCAATGATGAAGAAGGTAGTAGTTTTACCCTATAGCGATTATGAGAAGATGAAATATAATACAGGAACCATGCCTCTACAACCACAGCAACAACACCAACAACAACAACGACAACAGCAACAACAACAACAACAACAACAACAACAACGTAACAACAACAACAACAACATCAGCACGAACAACCTCAATTAAACCATCAACTGGCAGCGGACTGCTATAACCCTTATCAACCGTTGATTCAACTATGATCCTCAAGTTGAACAGATAAATAATTACGAGAAGGAACTGCACATCAAATATTAAACTCTGATGTTAACATTCATGAAAAAAAGAATCCTATATCAAAATGCTATACAAAAATTAGTAGATCTAAAAGTTTTATTAAATTCACCTAAGGAAGATTCAGCTCTAGTAGCAGATACTAAGCCTATGGTGAAAAGAGAAGATAATTTTAAACATGTACTCAAGGAAAGCTTGCCAATGAGGAGTAAGAAAACGGGTATAGCTCTATATAATATTTTAAAAGATCAGATTACATGGAATGAACTCGGTCAAATCATTATTGATGGAGAAACAATAGTTGGATCGAATATTGTTGATATCCGATCTCTCGCGTGATTGGAAGAAGACTCCTGTAACAGGATGGAACAGGATCAAACAAGAACTTCAGACTATTAATTTTCCAAGAAGTTTAATCATGAATAAACAAAGATTAGCGGATCTGGATAATATTCCATTGACCCCTAGACCTGAAGCAAGTCCTGCTGGTACTTCTTTTGCATCGGATAGATCAAAGTTGATAAATAGAGGTACATTACGTTCAAATGTAGGAAGAATAGGAAAAAAACCATACAAAGTATCAAAATGGATTAGTTCATAAATTTTATATGACTGTATTATTTGTAATTTAAAATTATGCATATAACCTATGTTATATTTCTGTATACATTTGCTATGTTTTTAGACTTGTAATTTAAAATAGTTAATATTTTTTTTTTTTTTTTAATTAAAAAAAATAAAAAAATAAAATATTTTATATATACATTTGGTTTTTATATAACCTTTCAGTATAAATGAATATAATTTTTATTGTTAATGTCATTGTGAGTCATGGAGGCTAAGGAAGCGGTCGATAAATATTACTTTGATGTGAAACAGCCATACAGTTACGGGGGTTTTTCAAGGTTTGCTTCAAAGTTTCCTCAAATTAGTAAAAAAGAATTGAAAAAATATTTAGAAGGTGAGGATGCGTTTACCCTTCATAAACCTATACGAAAAAAATTTCCGACACGGAAAACCATAGCAACACATCTAGATAGCGTATGGCAACTAGACTTAACCGATATGATAAAATATAAATCTTACAATGAGGGGTATCGATATATTCTTTTTGTGATAGATGTATATTCCAGATACTTATGGTTAAAGGTTTTAAAAGATAAAAAATCAAAGACTGTTGCTGCAGCTGTCAGAGAAATTATAAATGAAGAAGGCAGATATCCTCAAATGATATGGACAGATAAAGGTTCAGAATTTTTAGGTAAAGAGTTTCAAGAAATAGTTACTGAGTATGACATAGGGTATTACAACACATTTTCAGTTAATAAAGCTGCTATAGTTGAAAGAGTACAGAGAACTATAAAAGAAAGAATGCATAGGTATTTCACGAAGATGAATACATTTAAATATATAGATATACTACAGGACTTGGCTTACTCTTATAATCGGTCTCATCATAGAACACTTAAGAATACCCCTATAGAGATGGTGAAGACAAAACCTGTTGTACCTATCAACCCAAAGGGAAAAATAAAAGATAACACAGGTATTAAAGTAGGAGATTATGTGAGAGTATCCAGGACTGATGAAAATTTCAGAAAAGGGTATGAAGCTGGATGGTCGAGAGAGGTTTTTAAAGTAGATACTATCAGAGAATTCCCTAGAGACAAGTTAAAATTATACTATCTAGAGGATTTAGACGGAGAAAAAATAAAAGGAGGATTCTATAAACAAGAAATACAGAAAATACGATTTGATCCTAAGAGTCACGAGTATAAAATAGAAAAAATATTAGGATCTAAAGGGAAAGGTAAAAATAAGCAGTATCTTGTCAAATGGGTGGGTTACCTATGAAGTTTAACGAAGTTATATAAATGCTGAGTAAAAAGTCGAAACATTGATCAGTTTTACGTTAGGAACATGGAGTGAGAGATCCATTTCTATTTAACTTTCCCTGTCATAAGCTTGGATACCATCCTACTAATAAAATATCAGACTATACAACTCAATTATCGAACCTATAGCTTTGCAGTCGAATATGACGGATTAGTGAAATAATTCTGGCGCCGATATAGAAATATATTCTGAATCATATTTAGCGTTTTCGATATTTACGAGAAATATTGATATTGTTAAAAATATTAAAATTAACGCTGATATACCAGTCATCAAACGAAGCAAGAAAAGAATATTTCTTTGAAAAGATATTTAATACACCGCGATCTTACCATAAATGCGTGTTCGATGTGTTCATAGACTTAAACAAAAAATTTGAAGCAAGTCAGTTATGTAAAGATTTAGTGTTTCTTGTTAATAAATCCGTTAACGAAGATAACGTGTTAATCACTTTAAAATCTCAAACTTCATGTGAACCTGAACGATAAAAGTTTATTTATGTTCAGTCCTTCAGGTTGGTTTCATGTGTCATTACTGTATCTTAAACAAAATGTCTGAAATAATATCAAACCACATCAGCAAAGAAAAGTCTAATGCGTTCTATACCAACATTGGAATGTGTCAAAAAATGACACCGAGAGTTCATTACATTTTGTATGCATGCCTTCTAAGATATTTCAAGATCCTGGTATGGCCTATGTTTATACAGATATTATAGACCATCAGTACGTAGGGAATACTAAAGCCTCTTTGTTAAGAGTAGTTCATTTTCCTAAAGATAGTAAAGTTATAAGCTTTCCTAATGTTCACTACTTACCCTTGAGTAAGACCCAACTGAGTTCGATTCGTGTTTATATAAGAGATGTTGAGGGAAAACCATATCCATTCACAAGCGGGACAGCAGTGTGTAAAGTACACATTAGAAGGAAGCTCCGTTAAATAATAATAATGGAAAGAGAACGAGTCTTCAGGGGTTCAAGAATGCAGAGAGGGTATGGTTTAGGTGGATTTTTTGCTTCGTTGTTCAGACGTGCTATCCCTTTGTTTAAATCAGGAGGCAAATACCTCGCTAAAAAAGCAGCTAGGACAGGTATAGATACTTTCCAGGATATCATGGGCGGTATCGACCCTCGAACAGCTGTAAAACGTCGATTAGCCGATGCTTCTGATGAAATGTTAGATGATGTTAAACGAAAAATACGACGTAAGATGACTGGTCAAGGTGTAGGTCATCGTAAAAAACCTATAAAGAGGAATAGGAAAGGACCATTAAAGAAAAAGTGCATTGATGTGTTTGCCCTTTAATAATGATGCTGAATGGCAACTATTTCACATAAACAGTGGCAACCTGTAACTATTTTGTATATAAGGAATGTTTAAACAGATCTCTCATCATTATACGTCCAGTGATTGTACCAGCAAGATGCATTTCCTTCATCCCTCCAGCTAATACTAATAAGAGTGGATTGGATCTCTTCTCTGTGAACCCTACACAGATCAGTGTGAGTGAATCCCACTTTATTAGTATTAATCCCGTTCATGCAATCACAAATACAGATGTACCTATCGAATTCAATATCCCTGGTACATCTGACCAATATCTTGACCCCTCGAATGTATTTTTATATCTGAAGACTAAGTTAGTAAACGAAGATGGGTCAGATCTCACAGGAAGCGATCACATAGTATCCACTGAGACAAATTTCCTGTATACGTGTTTTAATCAACTTGAGGTATTTTTAAACGAAACATCTCTAGGAGCATCAGCAGCAAGTTACCCTTATCGAAGTTATATTGAAACTTTACTAAATTATTCTCAAGATGCAAAGGAGTCTCATCTCCAATCAAGTGGATATTACAATTTAAAAGATGCAGAGACACATAGAGCCAACGCTATTAAGTCTAAAAATAACACGTATGAATATTATGGACGTGTAAACGGTGATATATTCTCTCAAGAAAGTACCATCAGTGGACACTCGTATCAGGTTAACTAGATCCACACCTGAATTTGCTCTTAATGTTAAAAGTGCTCTTTTAGCAACAACTACGGCACCAAAGCCTATCTTTAAATTACTGGATGCTTATCTTTATATACGTAAAGTGAAATTATCGCCCCTTAAACATATGGAAATAGAGAAATCTCTTTTGACCGATACAGCAAAATATCCAATCAAGAGAATTGAGACTAAAATTTTTAACTTTACCCAAGGATTATCGAGCATTAATATACCTAACATCGTTAATGGTAACTTACCTCAGAAGGTAATAATAGGAATTGTAGAACACGATGCTTATTCTGGAAACTATGGAAAGTCAGCCTTTAAATTTATTTCGGACTTAGAGGGATCAGTTTACATGTGAATGGTCAACCATACGGTCGTGATTATGAGATGATATATGAAGACTCACATTCTCAATGCTCACGTCCTTTTTACGATTTATTTGCCAATACTGTATCTTGCAGTGATAACGGTACAGGCGTCGATCTCAAGAATTATGCTGAAAACAGTAATTTATATGCATACGATCTCACTGCTGATCTTTCAGCCTGTAATGCTTATCATCTCAATATTCTAAGAAAAGGAACATTAGGATTGAATCTCAAATTTGGACAAAGTTTGACATCCTCAATCTCAGTTCTGGTGTATTTGGAGCATCCTCAAATCATCGAGATTGACAGAGTACGAAATATAATCTTGAATTATTAATGATGAATGAAGAAGAAATATTAAACGCTTTCGGAAACGAAAGAAGATTTTTAGGTGTATTCGCCTGTAATGAACTCTGTTCTGTGAAATTGGATACAGATTCTGGTCTTATCTTCAATACTTCTCCTAGGGATGTTTCAAACAATGGACATTGGATAGCCGTGTATAAGAATAAAAATAATGTTGTATATTTCCTTGACTCTCTGCATTTAGATTTTATGTTTAGTAATCATTATGTAACATCTTTTTTAAAATATAATAATGTTCAATATGTTAAGACCTTATGGTCTAATTTGTGTGGTGTATACTGTATTTATTTCATTATATGTTTTTTAAATAATGTTTCTTTTAATAAACTTGTAAATATATTTGATGTTAAAAATTTATATGTTAACGATTATGCAGTTTGCACTTATGTTATAAAGGCTTTAAAATAAAAAACTTGTTTTCTTTTCCTGCTTTTTATCCCAAGAACTTATTTATACTAAAGAAAATATGACTTGAATCAATAGATCAATAGATCAATAGATCAATAGATCAATAGATCAATAGATCAATAGATCACAACTGGTCACGAGGGTGGTTGGATGGTGGTTTGATTTACTGATTTACTGATTTAGGGTATGTAAAACGTTACAATTTTAGTAAAAATTTGACTTAATCAATAGATCAATAGATCAATAGATCAATAGATCAATAGATCAATAGATCAATAGATCATGATTGGACAGGAGGGTAGGTTGGGTGGCTTGATTTACTGATTTACTGATTTAGGGTATGTAAAAACGCGAAAAATTTTAGTAAAAATTTGACCTTAATCAATAGATCAATAGATCAATAGATCAATAGATCATGATTGGACAGGAGGGTAGGTTGGGTGGCTTGATTTACTGATTTACTGATTTAGGGTATGTAAAACGTTACAACTTTAGTAAAAAATTTGACCTTAATCAATAGATCAATAGATCAATAGATCAATAGATCAATAGATCAATAGATCATGATTGGACAGGAGGGTAGGTTGGGTGGCTTGATTTACTGATTTACTGATTTAGGGTATGTAAAACGTTACAATTTTAGTAAAAAATATGACCTTAATCAATAGATCAATAGATCAATAGATCATATATGGACAGAAGGGTGGTTGGATGATGGTATGATTTACTGATTTACTGATTTAGGGTATGTAAAAATGTAAGTTTTTATGTTATAAACATGAAAAGCTTAAAAAAAAAATTAGTAAAAACAAAAAATATATTAAAAATAAAATAAAAAATAATAAATTTTTGAAAAAAAATTAAGTTGAAAACAGAACACGTTTTCTCGTACCGGATCATGCATGCGCGCGATGCGCCGGCGGGCGCGCCGGCGGGCGCGCCTGCGGGCGCGCACACGCGTCGGATCGCGCCGGCGGGCGCGCCTGCGGGCGCGCGCACGCGCCCGTTTCGCGGCGGATTGCACTGGCTGGCGCGCCTGCGGGCGCGCCCCCGCATCGACCAGGAGCCTGATGACGCTACCTTCTTGCTCATGAGGGAGTCTCAAACACCCTTAGTTGAGATCTACATCCTT
>JABUQX010142046.1:10000-15945 GCA_015478945.1 Trachelipus rathkii
GAACATTTATTCCATTTGCTTCCTTTCTATGGAATTTGGAACGTGAATTTTAACTCGATTCCATCGCTTGCCTCCCTTAAGGCGGTTATTCTCTGTCGTTGTATACTTCATAACGTTTTCTCTCAAGTAGATTGCCGCTTACAATTTGCGTCTCCTCCCAAAAGGAGGCAAAAGATTTTAATCTGCATCCATTTATTTGCTTTTGTTTACTTTCTATTTTGTATTGGAAAATGCTATGAAACGGCATTTACAATACTTTTCAAACTTTCCATATATACTTTCAAGAAATATTTAATTGTTCCAATAATTAAAATTAAATATTTTGAATATATATTATCGAAAAGTTTTTTCCTTTGTTTTTACCCTTCTCAAATTATATAGAAGGCACTGCTGCTACCCTAGCCTCCCTCTAAAAATTGCCATATATATATATATATATATACTCTCTCATATATATATATATATATATATATGCACACCCTTATAGCATATATATATATATATAATATATATATATATATAACATATACATAACTCTTGCTATCTCTATACTCTCAACTTCCTTTACTATATATATATATACTTATATATATATATATATATATATATATATATACTATATATATATATATATATATATAACTTATACTCATATGAATGTTACTATGACAACCAAATATTACAGTTGATGTGTTGCTGGAGTAGAGAGGAGTGAAAGGGGGAAAAAAGGATTTTCGATTTTGATGAGTGACATGTGGCTCAGGGCTATGGTAGATTTTGTCCCTGTGAGTACAAGAATTACAATGGTTAAATTTAAGTATGAAAAGGTCAAGGTAAGTGTGGTTGTAACATATTGTCCATCTGAGGGTGATGTTTAGGAGAGTGCGATTTTCTTGGATAATCTGCATGATGTTTTCGATGGGGTAGTAGGAGCTTCAGATTGATTGTGTTTGGGGATCTAAATGGTCGAATAGGTGATCAGATAAGGAATGAAATAACAGGTAAATTTGGGGGTGGCGGGAGAAAATAAGAATGGTACGAGGGTGATTGATTTCTGTGAGGAAAGAGGTATGTGTGTAAGTAATACTTTCTTCAAACACAAGAGTAGTCATAAGTATACTAGAGAGATGGTATCGAAGTGAAAAGTATGACTGATTTTGTGTTGGGGAAGAACTAGATGTTGAAGTATGTGATGGATGATAAATCAGTGAAGGAGCTGGGGATTGGATTATCGAATCATTATGTTGTTCTATGTAAGATTAAGTTAGTGGGGGCTTGGATGAAGAAGAAAGAGGTAAGGAATGAAGTGGGAAGAATTGAGAGTGGGAAGTTAAGTGAACAAGGTAATAAGGAAAAGTATTTAAGAGCGTTTGCAAATAAATCAGTTGAATGTGAACAAGATGAAACTGAACAAATCTGGACACAAATGAAGGAAGCCTTTGTTATTCAAGAAGATATGGATGTGCTAAAGTAGAAAGTAAATTTTCATCAGTGAATGGTGGAATGAAGAGATGATGCAAGAGGTTAATAGTAAAAAAAGAGGCGTGGTTGAATGTGCCAAAAGAAAATGATGAGGTCTCGAAAGAAAGATGTTGGGATTACATGAGGAGGGTAAAAGGAAGACTAAAAGTTGCATGTAGAGGAGGAAAATGAGTTATAGAGTTTGGAAGGAAGATAAATGGGAGCCTACAAGGGAATAGGAAGCTTTTCTGGAAGGAAGCCGAAAGGATGATGCACAGTGTAATAGCAAAGTTGTGATTGACAGGAAGGTGCTGGTGCAATTAAATTCTTGGTGGATGTGAAAGGGCTAAGTCTTGAGTGCACTATGATTTTGCATGAGGATATATTGTTACCTGTGTTAAAGTATCAGTAGTGAAACTTATGGTCTGGAATAAGGACATAGATCTAAGCCCTAAGGTACAAAGTATTCAGATGAACAATCTTATAGGGGTGGTAGTTGTGAGAAGAATTGATAAAATGAGGAATGAACGCATTATGAAGTTATTGGCCAGTGTGAAAGAGCGTAAATGAGAGAATAAACAGGAAGTACATTGAGATGATTTGGTCATATGTGTAAAGGATGGATGATAGTCGGTTGGTTAAGCGCATGAATAGTGGAAAGTGTGCTGGGAAACGACCGGCTGTGAGATCGAAGAAAAGGTTGATTGAGTCAGTAAAGGAATGATTGAAGGAGAAGAATATGAGTTTGGCGGAGGCGAAGAAAGGTGCATAACAGGGTGAGGGCGACGAGGTTTGTGAGGATGGATTTGTGGACTGGAAGGATACCCAACAGTGACGAAGATAATACAGTGAGGGTTCGTCACAGTATCATGCATCTAGGGTGCATTTTCTGACTGCGACGAGTTCTCACTTAAGGGTATAAAGGGGACGGTAAAGGGGAACTTTCTTTTCGACTTGTATTATGTTCTTCTACTACTTTTCTGTTCCAGTGTATGCTACGCGCCTCACCCCCAATCTGGGGATAGGAGGTGGATGAAGAAAATACCATATATGAGCCTACATATATATATATATATATATATATATATATATATATATATATATATATATATATATATGCTGCTCTATACTATATAAATATATATATATATATATATATATATATCTATTCCATATATATCGAAGTGGCATAGCATCATAGGAGGCTATGAAGGATCAGCATGACATTTTTGTTTTTCTATAATAATGAACTGATATATAATCAAATACTTATAGTAGGATATTAGGAGCATTATAATCTGTTTGCGTATTATATTTAAATAGCGAGTTTTGTCTATAAGGCGAAATGCCTCGCTGACGCATGAGTGAAAACAGAAAAAGAGATCAGAGCTCAGTTATTGGAAGTTGGAGAATGAAATACTAATAAAATGAGGCTAACCATTTTATGACTTTAGGCTGAGAAAATGATTCTCTCTCTCTCTCTCTCTCTCTCTCTCTCTCTCTCTCTCTCTCTCTCTCTCTCTCTCTCTCTCTCTCTCTCTCTCTCAATATATTATATATATATATGTATATATATATATAATAACTATATACTATTTATAGTAACATAATATACTGCTAACTTCTTCTTCCTGTACTTATCCTTAGCCAATATATATATATTATATATATATGCATATATATATATATATGGCAATAATAATATATATATATATATATCTATATATATATATTATATATATATATATACTGCTATATATATACTAACATATTCTTTTCCCCGTTTACCTGCAACGATTCGATTTTTCCGGTCTCCCCGTGTAAAATCCAGAAGCTGGATCATGTACTTTATATATATATATATATATATATATATATATATATATATATACATATATATATATATATACATATATATATAACTATATATATATATATGTAACCATAATATATATAATATATATTATAAGTATATCACTTTAAACATATTTAATATATATATATATATATATATAACCAACATATATATATATGTAATAATATATATATATATATATTATATATATATATATATATATATATATATATAACCAACTAAATTTTACTGATTTGTATATACCTTAACTATTATATGTATATATATATCTTTAATAATAATAATAATAATATAATAATATATATATATATATATATATATATGTAATATATATATATATGTATATATGTGTATATATATACATATACTATATATAATATTTTATAATATAACATATAATATATATATATTATATATATATATACTATATATATATATATATATATATATATATATATATATATATATATATATATAGCATATATATATATGTTTATATATATTTATATTTATATATTTATATATATTATATTTATATAATATATATTATATATACATATACTATATATATATATATATATATAACCTTAATATATATATATATATATACACTGTATATATATATATACTTAATATATATATATATATATATATATTTTATATTTATAATAACTATTTCTTATACATACTATATATATATATATAACTCTTTCCGCCCTCCAACTATATATATATATATATATATAACCTGCTGCTCTATATATGTGTGTGTGTGTGTATGTGTTCAACTTAATTGTTCTCAAATGGACCCCATTCACCGTCGTCATTTCCCCTGACCTACGTGGTCCTGCATGGCACCTTCTAAAAAGATTCATCTCCCATATTTATCTACCTGAATCCTCCACTTTAATAGTGACTAATCTCCAAGAACTGAATATTCTTTACAATATATTTTGTTATGTAATTTTAGGACTATTTATAATGTAAGGACATCTTTTTATTTAGCTTTCTTTTTTGTTTTTTTATTTATTTTTATTATTATTTGGCTGAATATTCATTTCGCCGTACTTTTGACATTTATAAAATATGTATGAGAGTCACCCATGAAGTTGATTTCTCAACCCAGAGTGTCCGCTACTTTGTGTGTGGGGCAGTGGTGGGTCCGACATACTCAAAAAATAATATATATATATATATATATATATATATATATATAATATTTATACACATGTTTATTTTGTAACTATATCCTGCTCCTGCATATAACATATATACTTATATACTGCTCCATCTTGCTGCCAACATATACCTTGCCCTTATGCTGCTGACTTATATCGAAGAAAATTGATGAATAATATATTTTTAACAATGTAGTATTACAGCACAAATAAAAGCAAATATTAAATATTTATAGCCGAAACAAATTCATTATTCATGCGTGCTTTCGGCTTGTGCAAGCAATAATATCAGTAAACAGTTTGCACGTTTCTCTGTGTGATGGAAGAGGCTTGTGTTATAAAAATGAATTTGACACTTTGGGATTAGATGGACGACGGATATGGTCTGCCCAGGCATTACAATAAAGCACGCATATATGCTGCTCTAACTGCTATATATATATATATATATATGCTATCTTAACCAACAACCAACCAGCATAACATAGCAGCATATACAGCATACTGTATCTTCTGTAACTGTCTCTCATATATATATATATATATATATAACATAGCCTTATATATTATATATACACTTTCCACTTTGCTTCTTTATATATATGTATATATGTATATATATATATATATATATATAATATATATAACTATATATATATAACATATCATTGATTGATTATAACATTCTTTCTCTGTATGATATATAAATTGTATATATATATATATATATATATATATCTATATATATATATATATAACTACTCTTTCTGCTATATATATATATAACATATATATATATAACAACGCTTATATATATATATATATATATCTTCTTACTATATATATATATATATATATATATATATATATATATATATATATATATATATACTGCTGTCAACTGCTGGAAGATGAAGACTTGCCCTCTGGTTTGAACCTCTGCCCAGAGGTGTAAATGACCAATCAATATATTAGGACTAATATACGATGGTACAATTTGTGAGCCATCCTCAAAGCCAAAAAAGTTTGATTCCTAAACCTTTCATAGCCATATATAGTATGTAATAATAACTTAGCTTATGTAACTATAACATGCATATATATGTATATATATATATACATATATATATATATGCTGCTGTAGGAAATATATATTTATATATGTATATGTATATATACATACATATATATGTAGTAATATATATATAACTATATTATTTCATAATAATATATATATAATAATATATACTGTATATATGTATATATGTATATGTTTATGTATATGTAAAATAATAATAATATCAATAACAATAGCATATATATAATATATATATATATAGCATAATATCTTTCTTTATATAATATATAACATATAATATATATATATATGTATATATATGCTATATATATGTAATATGTATATATATATA
>JABUQX010142048.1:0-11089 GCA_015478945.1 Trachelipus rathkii
ATATATATATATATATATATATATATATATATAGTTGAAGAAATCCGCATTTTTAGAAAACCGTTATTTTTTGCTGTTGTTTAAAAGAAAATTTTTCTGTTTTGTCTTTTTTTTTTACATAATAATATATTATTATTATATTAATTTGCATTGTTTTTTTTTTATTATTTAGAGCTAATTTCTTTACCAATAGTCTTGAGAATAGTTCTGGATCTTACAACTGTAGTGTAGAAATAACTGGTTTAATGGTCCAGGTATACATACTACTTGGTACAATGATTTCTTAAAAGTTTTCACAAAGAATTACGTAAAACAAAAGATTTAGCATTAAGAATGATGTCAGTGTTTGGAACAACTTACGTTCTTGAAATTTTTTTCTCTTCTCAACATTAATAATAATGGTCATATCTGACTAAAAAAAACAATGAAAAAGTTATTTATACTGCACAATTATAGGGGAGGGGGAAAATGTTCTCAAGACTATCAGTAGTGACACCTCTAAATAATAAAAACTATGTAAACTACTAAAGTAATAAATTATTTTGCAAAAAAAAAATTAATTCTTAACTATTATGATTTTAATGTTTGAAGAATTAGATACATCCCTATAAAAGATAAGCTATTCGTGTTTATTTTTGTTTTTGAAACTTTTTAGATTTTTAGATAGTCAAAGTTAGTTTTTAGGATTGTGCAATACGTAGTTTAGATAATACTAGGTTATATTTTTTCTTCGTCTTTTTTTAATAAGTTTTTTAGTGTTTCTATTTTTTATTTTTTATTTTAAACGGGTTTTAGCATAACACATACCTATTTGGTTAAATATTATTTTAATTTATACACATTTAGCTTTATGTTGAATAATAGTAATTTTTTTTCTCGTAAATTTGTGAGGTGTGAAACGTGAGTGTTTTAAACTTTCTAGATTTTTCATATTTTACATATTTATTGTAAATACGGTTTTAGCGTTTTAACATTTACGGTTTTAAATTTAGGTTTTAGTGTGTGAACAATTTTAACCTGATTTCACCATTGGTTTTTTGTGTGTTTGTTTTTGTCTGTTGTTTTTGTTTTGTTGTAGTTGTGTGTGATGGCAGATCTGCACAGGCACGGGCTTTCTATCGACTTTACCAACATCCGTGGCTTACACTCTAACTCTGCATCCGTGGAATACCACCTCTCTAATTATAACCCTAACCTTTTGCTCTTGTCTGATACCCAGATGGCTAAGATTCATCCTCTAACTCATTTAATATATCCAACTATAACTTGTTTTATAATTTCCGTCTGAAGGTGGAATATGTTCCTATGTAAACATAAACCCTCCTGTAACACGTCTCGAGAATCTTGAATCTCCTAACTTCGATGTTCTGTGACTTAAAATCTTTCTTCCTTATACTACAATAATCTTGTGCTTCTGCTACTGTTCTCCTAACAGAACAGATTTCACGCCTTTTTTGAATATCTTACTGCTTCTCAAGAGACTGTTATATCTTCTCAACCAAATACTGAGGTCCTCTATTTGGAGGATTTCAATGTACACAACTCTGAAGGGTTGGGGTCCTCTCATACTGATTTCGGTGGCGAGGAGGCCCAATCATTTAGCATTCTCAACGATCTGGAGCAGCTAAATAAAGAACCCACTCACATTCCGAATCGACTTAACCAATTCTTGAACACACTTGGCCTATGTTTCACCACTAGTCCTTCTCTCTATAAATACACCACCTTCGCTCCCATTGGTAAATCTGACCACAACCTTATATCTCTTAATTTTAATACTTTCTCTCCAACAGCTCCATCCTGCCCTACACGTTTTTTCTGGCACTTTAATCGGGCCGATTGGGTTGCCTAACGTCGCTTCTACACTAACTATAATCGGAATGACTGTTTTGACTCTGGTGACGCTTCGGTTTCTGCCGATAAGGTGGGAACTGTAATCGTTGATGGGATGAGCAGGTTCATTCCTTCTTCGACTAAATCTTTCTCTCCTCATAATCCATGGTTCAATCGTGCTTGTTCTCTGGCCATTCAGGCTAGAGACAGTGCGTATCGGGAATGGAAAAATTCTCGTTCTCCTATCACTCTTGCTAATTTTCATTCAGCTAGAAATCGTTGCAGGGATACTCTTCGACGAGCAAAGCGGGCTTTCATCAAACGAAAGTGCGCTAACCTCCTTGGTTCTCCTACTGAAAAATCTTTCTGGCCTCTTGCCAAAAACATCTCTAACAACTTCTGTAAATCTGCCTTTCCTCCTCTTATTCGATCTGACGGTTCTGTTGCTAATTCTCCAACTGAAAAGGCCAATCTCTTTGGTCTCCTATTTTCCTCTAACTCAACCCTGGACGATTCTGGCATTCCTCCTCCCCCTCCTCCTTCTCCTCTCAGGTGTCCTATGCCTTTGCCTGTGATTACATTTGATCGGGTGCATGGACTCCTGAAATCTATGAACGTTAGGAAGGCGGGTGGACCGGATGGCGTTCCTCCCCGAATTTTGAGGGAATGTGCCTCCGTGCTGACCCCGCCCCTCGTTCAACTATATTCTCTATGTCTCAAAACTAACACTTTCCCTCAGTGTTGGAAGGGCGCACACGTCCAACATATTCTTCAACTCATTTCAATTCTGCTCCCTCTTTTACTTCTAGAATTGCCTCTCTCGTCTTAATCTTTCCGATTCTATTCTCGCAGATCTGGATAGAATTTCCGATTGGGGTCGTTTCAACCTTGTGAAATTCAATTCTTTAAAAACTCAACTTATACAAATCTCCATCTCTAAAACACCTTCTAACTTTCCTATATCTTTCGACGGTTCTCTCGTCTCTCCTGTTGACAATATAAACATCCTTGGCCTTAACATAAACAAAAAAATGTTTTGGAAACCTCACATCACAACGGTTGCTAGGGCGGCCTCAAAGAAACTGGGAGTTCTGTTTAGACTGCGAGACTTTTCCTCTTCTCAGTTACTCCAGCTATACAAGGGCCTCATCCGCCTTTGTATGGAGTACTGCTCTCCATATCTGGGGGCTCTGGTCTCAGCTTTGGCTCCAAAAGCCAAAAGACTTATAAACGTTTCGTACTTTCCACTTCTCTTGACCCTCTATCTTTGCGGCGCGATGTTGGTGCTTTATCTCTTTTCTATAGGTACCGCAGCGGCAGGTGCTCGAGGGAACTTGTCACTCGCGTACCACCACCTTTACGACGCCCTCGTAACACTAGGGGTGCTGTGTCTGCGCACGAATTTTGTGTGGATATTGGTAACTCCAGGCTAATTCGCTGCGGTGCTTCCTTCTTTTCTGCCACCTCGGTTCTGTGAAATTCTCTTCCATCTTCTGTGTTTCCTGCTGATATTTAATCTCCCTCACTTCAAAGCTTACGTCTGTGCTCATATGCGTAATTTGCGTTAAGTGTGAACTTCTGAAGCGTGCAACACCCCCTCCTTGATTAGAGCTTTGCCCGTGTGAGTGGTGGTGACAACTGTAATATATATATATATATATATATATATATATATATATATATATATATATATATAGTGAGTGGTGGTGACATATCTGTATATATATATATATATATATTATAGTTTTTTTTTTTTTTGTCTGCTGCGTTCTAGCCACCTAGGGCCGCCCTCATATTCTGCCGCCCTAGGCATTTGCCTAGTTTGCCTAGGTTAAGAGGGCTCTGGCTGCACCCCAAGTGCTAACCTGTTCTACAATAATTTGGTTTGGCGCAGAAGCGTTCCAATTCAGCTTTTATTGGCGTTACCTTAACAAAATAAGGATCTAGAAAAGTGCACACTCATACTCACAGCACAATCTAAAAATAGTTTAAGCGAACTGTTTAACCTTTTGTGTGTGCAATTTCACTCTCAATCGTGTGTTGGATTCGCAAGTTTATGTATTAAAGTGTTATATATATATATATATATATATATATATATATATATATATATATATATATATATATATATATATATATATATATATATATATATATATATATATATATATATATATATATATATATATATATATATTGGTGGCGTCTGCAGGAGGCTGCTAGCACCACCGACGAATCCTAAGCAGCTTCCGGGAAGAAACGCCACTTTATCGTGACAACGCTCACTCTCTTCAACATCTAATATTCTATTATTGAAGGTGGTTATTCAAGACCAGAACCTAACCCCTTCAAATTGGTGACCACCGGAGTGACCATGAACACCTATCAGATCACTGAACAACCATCAAATCAAGTTTCTTCTGTTGGGCGCTACTCTGTTCGGTCATCCTGTGCCGCCTGTACCGTAATTCACAAGCTTCTGCAGGTGCGGACATACTGCACGCAAGAGTACAGAGTGGTCTAAGCCTTCTCGGTGACCTTAATGTGTGCACACCTAGCTCTCACCTGACAGCTACACGCTACTACCCGACGTCCTTCCAGGTCCGGAGAGCGGAGTGTGCTCGCGGCATTGTCACTGGGGGGAGTTCTGTGGCGTCTGGTGCAGGAGGCTGCTAGCACCACCGACGAATCCTAAGCTTCGGGAAGAAACGCCACTTTATCGTGACAACACTCACTCTCTTCAACATCTAATATTCTATTATTGAAGGTGGTTATTCAAGACCAGAACCTAACCCCTTCAATATATATATATATATATATATATATATATATATATATATATATATATATATATATATATATATATATATATATATATATATATATATATATATATATATATATATATATATATTTATATATATTTATATATATAATAATAATAATAATAATAATAATAATAATAATAATAATAATAATAATAATAATAATAATAATAATAATAATAATAATAATAATAATAATAATAATAATAATAATAAGTTTTATGACACATACAGTAGACAAATCCAGTAATGCGCTTTTTGTTGTTTCTGGTGTGTCACTTATAAAACATTTATTATCCCTTTCATTTTCTCCTCCTCTTAAATTCAAAAACATGAAAATCTACGTAGAAAACTACAACAATTTCTCTTATAAAATATCTCTCTCTCTCTCTCTCTCTCTCTCTCTCTCTCTATATATATATATATATATATATATATATATATATATATATATATATATATATATGTATATATATATATATATATATTTTTTTTTTTTTAATCCCTCTATATTCTATATATTATATAAAAATTCACACCTCACGGGCATAGCCCTATTCTAGAAGGGGAAGTTCTCTAGGTAATTTCTACCTAGGATCCGGACTAGGGATCGAACCCGCGCTCTTACCATGCGACTGTCGCTCTACCATTGAGTCACAGTATATATATATATATATATATATATATATATATATATATCTATATATATATATATATATATATATATATATATATATATATATATTTTATATATATATTTATAAAAAATTGATGTTGGAATATTGTCAACGGGAACCCCACAAAGTGATTAGCCTCTCCAGATTTTAAGGTAGTTAAATTTTGAGCACGATTGGAGCATGTGAACCCGTGCCGCTGTGCGCTCAAAGTTACAAAAAACGCGTTTTTTGGGCTGACTAGCGACGTTTTGGGGCCGTATCTCCGGAACCCCTCATTATTTTCTCATGATTTATGTCTCAAATTAAAGGCAATATTATTGTAACAAATTTATATTCTATATATATTTATTTCTACTTCTAGTCGAACCCAGCTATAACAGCCTCATCATCAGTATATCATCATTTTCATGCAAATTTAGATTTAAGGAGACCTTTTTTTTATTTCTTTTGTTTTGTTAATTTTACATCTAATTGCCGAAACCAATATTCGTTGTAATGTATATTATTAATTATTTCCAGATTGAAATAAAATAGTAAAAGAATGGCTTCCACCTCTGCCATAAGAAGCAGAACCAAAGATAAAATTTTCATTGTAGGCTATCCGGCTCACCAGATAACCGGTTGTAAATTGCCCTCCAATCGTCAAGTTTTGGCCACTTTGTTCTACAATTTGCGTACTGTGAAATTGAATCTAAGAGATTCAGCAAGAATACATGAAGTTCTTGTTTTCTGGGGAAAAGCTCGGATTCCTACAAAACATTTAAAAAATGCTATTACTAAATTAGAGAAACTTCACAAAGAGTGGAGAAATGTACAAAAGGACCAGTATAAACAATCAGAAGCTGCAAAGAACAAAATCAAAGAGTTCGCCTCAAAGGTAGATGATATCTTTGATATCGCCCACCAAGATGCCTTGGCCATGATGAAATCAGAGGACGACAAGGAGTTTCTTTTGAAACAAAGGGAAAAGGGTCGGCCAAACTCTATGCTTGGAGTTGATCTGAAGTTAGCTCGTATACATTTTTCTTCTTACTGTTTGTACTATTCCACCATTGGATAAGACTGTATTCGGGAATACCATTCCTCATATAAAACGTCCGGCAGACCATTATTTTCACTCTTTCTCCTACATTTGATTTGGTCTTAAGATGCGTATTTATGTTGGTCATACTGGAATTGTAATTCTCGATTTTTACTCTGTGCTGTGTCAGTTGTAGTGAATTGCTCGTGCAAGCTTGTATTTACAAAGTGTTTTATGTAAATATTTCTTCGTAAATTTATATTATAGTGCTGTGAATTAATTTTTAATCTTTTTATTTATTTTGTGTTTGCCGTAAGCCTAGCCTAGATCAATTTAACAAGTGTTAAATATATTTTTGCAATATCGTGTGCAGCTATTTTCTCATGTATTCTTGTGTACGGATTAGTTGTACAGCAGACGCCTTGTTACTCACAGATGTCTAGACGATCCCGTTACAAGGTAACGCATATGTAAATAAAGGTATTTTTATTGCAAATATATTTAATATTTATTTTTTGTTTAATATATTAAATATAAAGAAAGTTAAAACTATTTTATGTTACAAATATTTTCATTTAATATTTATTATATGATTAAATATTTCACAATAGAACTTCCTATCTTCAATAGGAGATTCAAATGTGAAACTCTGATTTCCGATCAGCTGTTTTTTTGAGTATACAAATTTACAAACATTTTTAAAATATTTTAATTTTGAATATTTTTTGGTTTAAACATAAAGCTTGTTCCTTAGAAGTAATGCTCTATAGTTTTTTACATTAATAATTTTATTTATTTTATATATATTCGTGCGTATATATATATATATATATATATATATATATATATATATATATATTATATTTATATATACTTAATATTATATATATAATATATATATATATATATATATATATATATATATATATATATATATATATATATATATATTCGTGGATATATGTAAATTGTAGTCTTAGTGTTTTGATAGAAGAGCATTGCTTAGCAGGGTTGGGGATTTTTGATATTTTTAGAAAAAAATCAAGATTTTTATTTTTTATTTTATAGATTTTGATTTAGCAGATTCAACATATCCACTTTGAAATATATATATATATATATATATATATATATTTATATATATATATATATACATACCATATATATATCTTTCTTTGCTGCTGTATATATATATGCCATGCATATATCTCATATCGCCCTGATGCGTATCCAGGAATTATTCACAGAGACAGACAAAAATCATTATATATATATATATATATATATATATATATATATATATATATAATAATATATATAATATACTCTTAATATATAATATTATGTATATAGCATAATATATATACTAAATTTTATATATATATGGATGTATATATGTAATAACATATAATAATAATAATAATAATAATATATATATATCTATACATATATATATATATATATATATACTCTTCTATATATATATATAATATATATATTATATATATATATATATATATATATATATATATATATGTGCCATCCATCCTGTTAGGGTAAAACTGTCAGGTGCGCTTCTCCTCCAGAATTTTCTCCAAAGATTTCTATCTTCAAATATTCTTTCCTCCTCTACTTTCCTCTACAGTCTTGCCTCTACGTTGTACAGCCTTTGCCACGAATCCATCCATCTCTTCCTCGGTCTTCCTGCTGGTCTCCTACCTTCTGGTCTCCCAATCCATCATCTCTCTCAATCTCTCCTTCTCTTATTTTCTTTTCATGTCCAAACCATCTTGCTGGTTTCTCTCACGCATTCCAAAACAGGTTCCATCACAGTTCTCGCCTCACCGACTCGCTTCTCAAATTCTTTGTCTCTCGCTTGATAACCACTCCTAATGAGTCTAGAGTACCTTTCATTTCAAACTATTCTGCTTGCATGTATTCATTGCCCAGCATTCAGGAGACAGCACAACAACCAACTCGATTACTCAAATTGTTTTATAAATTAATATTTTAACTTTCTATTGGTATTCCTTTCTCAACTAGCAACGGGCAACAATTTCCATTCTTTGAAAATCTCCCCAATTCTTCCTTTCCAGCTCAATATCTTGTCTTTTTAGCAGTCGTCAAATACCCTTTAGTGGCAGCAATCTATTCACTTGTAAGCCTTGTATCTTCTATGTTCACTACTATCTCTTCCATCTCTCTTCCAATCACCATTATTTCCGTTTTTTTCTCTCTGTTTATTCTCCATGCCCATTGACTGGTACCTCACGTTCCACCTATTTAGCTTCTTGCAGATGCCAGGCTCTTGATGTACGATCACTGCCGCATCATCCGCATAAACCAAAGTGTGCTCCTTATTTTCCCATCCATATCCTTTTAAGGCAGCTGTCCGGAGGGAAAAGTGCAAAGAGCAATGGTGATAGTACTTCCTGTCTAACCCCCGTTTTCACTTTAAACCCACTTCTCTCTTCTGTTCCTCTAACCACGTATTTATTGGATTTTCAGCGCCTTCACTCTTAATGGCTGCTATCAGACTTTCTGGCATGGCATGCATCGGATCTTCTAACACTCTCACACAGTCTCTTCCTGTTTTTATTCTATCAGATACCTTTTCCAAGTCTGAATGCAGCATACATAACCTATATTCCACTCTATTATTTTCTCAGTCAGCATCTTCATGTAAAATATTAGATCAGTAGTACTTTCCCTGTGAATGCGAAACCGTACCATTCCAATCTTGTCTTGACCTCCATCCTCAATCTTTTTCTAAGATCCTCTCATTTATATTTTACTCGCCCCCACCAACAATACTATTCTCTATAATTTCCGCATATTCTTTTATCTCCTTCTTATGTATCGGACAAATTACTGCTTCCCTCCATTCTGTTGTTTTTCTTTCTTTCATACTTGGTTTAATGCATACAACCATTTAGTTATTTACCTCTCCTGTTTGAAGACAGTTTCCAGGCTTTATTCAATCCATCATCTGCACTTTTCCTTTTTAATATCTTAACTTCCATGCTTTTACTTCCCTCTATCTCTCTATCACATTTCACAAATTTTTCTCTGTTCTTGTCTTGCTCTCAAAATTGTTTTCATCCATTTCTCACCCTCCCCTTCCTCTACGTTCAGTAATTCCTCGAAATACTCGTAACAAACCTTCATGCAGAACCCTCTTCCTCTAGAAAGAAGCTCTCCCTCCCTTATATATATATATATATATATATATATATATATATATTTATATATATATATATATATGTATATATATATATATATATATATATATATACTATATATATATATATATGTATATAAAGTGGAAGGACCAAATATAAACTTCTAAAAAGAAAAATGGGAATAATTTATATAAATTCTAAAATCATCTTACCTGATGTTAACTTTAATCGCCAGGCATGAGAGTGAACAAAGTTCGAGATAACATCTTCAGTTTTTATCTGTCATCATTTCGATGTCGCGCAGAGGAGGGCAAAGTCAACTAAGTCTTTTTCATCTCCAATAGTGACTTTCTCAAAATGGAGTTTTCAAAGTCATAATGTTGAAAACAATTTATTTCTACTGAACATTGAACGCACAATTAAAATTACCAGTATTTGCAACAAGATGTAAATATTTGTAAATTGGGACTTCAAACTAGTTCATTTATTGCTGTTTTTGGACACGATCTGTGCTGTGATGCCATTTCAACTTCCATTAATCCATTCTACTTTTGCTAATCACTCAATTGGGCTTTCCCAGAGATCTTCTTTGCTTAAATGTAACATCTTTTATCTTCTCATATGTCACTTACATTACACCTGTTCGGTATGATAAGTACAGGAAGGAATAAAATTTCTATGACTTAAAAGCGCTTTCTCTAATGTTACGATATTATTAAATCCATTCAAAATGGTAGCAAATGGATATTGCGATAATAAGTCTTTAGGTCAAGTAAATATTGGCTCTGTATTTTTTAAAATTTGTTAATTCTTGGTCAAACAATTTCAAAACCCACTCAGATTCAGATACGCTTATACATTCTTCAAAAATATGCTGAAATTCTAATGTCTGCATTTTCTCTGGTGGCTACAAGTTTAGTTTTAACTAGATTCACTTCTTATATGCACTCACCAAGAATTGAAAAAGATAACTGTGTCTGCAATCGTTTTTTGAAAGATTGTAAATTAAACTTAATAGTCTGTGGGCTTAAAACAAAGAACCATAAAGATGCACTTCATACATTATTTTAGAATTAAGGCAGCTTTTTGATCCAACTTCATTTGTTGTTCTAAAGCTGTTATCAGGTTTGTCATCTAAATAATAAACAGATTTATTCCATTTTCTTCAGCGAGTTTCGCAAACTTTTTAATCTCTTTTTGCTACTCGTAGGAATAAGTTTTTCTATTTTTTCTTCAAACATTTTTGTCCTCTTAGCACTTACAAGAAAAAAATGTACAACATTCTGACATTATTCCAATTGCGCTTAGCATATTTTGAATTTTAGAAGCATCTGTGATTCATAAATTCAAGCAATGCAAAAAGCAGGGAGTATAAATAGCTTTGTGACATTTTTCCTTTATTACTCTCTGAAGACCCCTGAACTCACCACTCGTTGCTGCTGTCATACCCCTGTCCTCTTAGATTATTCATATCCCAACCAAGTTCAGTTACTTTTTCTTCAATTAATTTGCAAGACTTATTCCCGTCAAATCATTTACTGAGACGAAACA
>JABUQX010142049.1:0-5000 GCA_015478945.1 Trachelipus rathkii
GTAAAGAATTCTTTATGGTTGCAAAAATTCATCATCACTACATGCGTTACATATTAGCACATTATTTATACTAAATAATATAAGGTAATATATAAAGTTATAGATTGCTGATCATAAGCAAATATCACACGACTGACATACATTACTGTGCTACATGCCACATTGATACTATTGATGATAAGATATTATTATTGATATTACAATATTACTTACGTTGTTGCCATTAATATACATTGCCACATACGACATGACATATTATGTATTATTACGATAATGTATACACACATTACACACATTGGTTATTATTGTATTAAAAGCTATTTGATATATTTTATGTTTTAAAAATGTTGCACATTTTGTTTTTGCGTGTGACAAACATAATTGGCAGTATGCTTTAAACATTGCATCAAAATGTAAAGTGATTATATATTATATATTTAGTATAGGTTGAATGTTTTTGAAATATGTTGTATAATCCTTGGCAGCTAAAGGTTACTGTAATATCGTAATAGGTTAAAATGCTTATATCAATATGAATATTGCTGAATTGAGTTTAGTATATTAATGTGGCGTTATTCGCTGAATTGCGCTTGGCCAGTATTGCGCTGTGTCGTGCGTTTAATATCTTGTTTTCTTTGGACCGGTTATACCAACGTTTAATATATTTTATGTAATTGACGGTAATGTAAGGTTTTATACATCTTAATATTTACCATATACATGCCCTATTATTGTATACTATTAAATTAACTGAGTGTTTAATATACGCAATCCTTTAAGTGAAATTTGTTTAAAAGCCACAACCTCATATTCAAAACTGCAATAGCTGTTAGGTGGAAAAGGAATGTATTGTTGAAATGCTAATCCAATTAAAGAAAATAAGAATTGTAATATGAAAGAATAGATTAATCTTGAAATAAAATTAAGATAGAAAAATAAAAATAAAAAAAATTATTGTTAAATCATAGTAATATGATTAGAGAGCCTATTTAGATACCTACCTTTTATAAGTTACTCGTTAAAATAAATAGACTTTCTCTATTTTGCTTTTTTAACTAAAGAAAACCCCAAGGGTATACCGCACCCATGGTAGATTGAGGGTCTCCGAACCCCGCTCTTGGTATTTGGGTGTCTGCCCTCTGCCTCCTTTCTACGGGGTTTGGCGCCTCCCTGTGTTCCCTGAGCCCCCACATTGCTGTATGGATAAATTTCTATAAAGAATATATATATAGGCATATAGCAGAGCATATATATATATAAAGCAGCACCCCTATATAGCAGGTTATATATATATATATATATATATATATATATAGTATATATATATATATATATATATATATTATTTCCTCTTTTATAAAAAAAAATAAATAATATTTTTTTTTTTTTTTTATTATATTTTTTTTTGCCATTTTCCGAACAATTATCTTACGCTGATTCCACGAATGTATCTCTTTCGCCGTAGCTATTGTAATTATGATTTTTTTTTTTTTTTTTATACAGTTTCCTCGTTCCGCAATAAAATTTTGTCAGGATTCCAACAATGTATTCCTTTTCCCTGTAGCTATTGTAGTTTTTGAGATATGGATCGATGATAGTTGTGGCTTTAAACCAAATATCACCCAATCTTGATGTATAATATGTTTAATATATTTTATGACTATTGCAAAGTATGTTTAATTTATTTAGTTAATACTTAATATTTATGTATATTAGATTGTGTTGTGTTGAGAGATATATTGCATGCTTTAGATGTTACATTATAAAAGACTTTTGTTTTATTGTGAATTTTAAATGTTTTTATTTTGTGAATTTTTATTTTCAATAAAAAATTTAATCAAAAATTTATTATTATTATTATTTTTGTTATTTTTAAATTATCATAAATTTTATATTATATTCTTTTAACTTCAATCTTTCTATCATATCCTAAAAATTACCAAAATAACTCTTCGTGTAACTTCAATTAGAGTCCCTAATTTTATTTTATATTTTCATGTATATCCTTCTGTCTTTCCATTCTGCATTTATCAATTTTATCTCCTATTTTTTATCGGCTTTCATTTTGTTATTACATTGTTTTTGACATCTGTTTTCATTTCATTTTATCGTTTATTGTTAATAAATTTTAATCGTTCCAGGCACGCCATTATATTATTTAGAACACACACAAAGATATATATACAGCAGCAGCAAGGCTATATATACATGAAGAGCATAGGCAGCAGCAGGCTAAGGTTGCTGGGCGTTGTTATAGTGCAGTGTTGCTATATATACATATGCTATGGTGAGCAGCCCATATATATATACAGCAGCAGTGTATATAGGTTAAGTATATATGGGTGTTGTTGAGAGCAGCAGCAAAGAGCATATATATATATATAGAGAGGTATAAGTGTTAGAGTATATATGTAGCATATATATGCGTTAGCAGTATAATAGTATATATATAGCAGCATAAGGTTATATATATATTATTATATATATATATATGTTATATTATTTATTATATATATATAGTTATATATATAGTTGTTATATTATTATATTATGTTATTATTGGTTATTATATATAGTTGTTGGTTATTATATATATTGTTATTTTTGTTGTTATATATAGGTATATATATATATATACCAAAGAACTCAAATGTATAGCATGTAAATAGCAATAATTATTTTAGTTGTTATTTTATTTTGATAATTAATTTATAATTTATTTTGACATTTCTGAAACACTTGTAACACGTTTAAAATGTTTAACACGCGTAACATGTATTATTCCACGTGCTTGTTGTTTATATAGTATTTAATTACAGTTGGAATAAGAATATTTCATAATAATAATAATACAATAATAATAATAATAATAATAATAATAATAATAATAATAATGATTAATAATAATAATAATCATAATAATAATGATAATAATGCCACACACACACACATAATAATAATAATAATACACACATTAATACAATAATAATAATAATAATAATAATAATAATAATAATAATAATAATAATAATAATATAATGATAATACATACATAATAATAATAATATAATAATAATAATAATAATACACACACACACACACACATAATAATAATAATAATAATAATAATAATAATAATAATAATAATAATAATAATGATAATAATAATAATAATAATAATAATAATAATAATAATAATAATAATAATAATAATAATAATAATAAAATTATATAATAATAATAATAATAATAATAATAATAAAAATGCAATAATAATAATAATAATAATAATAATGTCGTAGAAGTGTTTTTAAAAACATTTTAAAGATTAAATTATATTCTCAATAATATGTAAATAGACATATTAATCAACAAGAAAATTAATTAAAAATAAGTTTTTTTAGTGGATTATTTTTAAACCAAAAATAATTCAATTGGTAATTTCTCCTTGACAATATATTTAAAATATTTCCTTCTTTAATTGAGAAAAACTATTTTTGGGAAAGACATTAAAAATTGAATTACATTTTTTGAAGTCGCTATTTCGGCTGTCTGAGTTTTAATATTTCATTTAAACCTTACATACATACATTGGTGCTTTCATTATTATTGCCATTGCCATTGCAAGTATAAAATATCGTTTCGTCAAGCTGCATTACAAAACCATCCTTTCATATAGATATGGTTGTAGGATTACATACATACATATATAAAGAGTTAATATTGCTATACATATATACATGTTACATGTTATTATTACACACATTATTATATACATATATGTATTAATGCATAAGTAAAGAAATTATATATTTTGCTTTAATTTTGCAACTGCTTTTATAGTTTTGCTTTCTTTTATCTAAGGAAAAAAATGTATTGATAGTTTAGTGTGTATTGATAGTTTTCATCTTTGGGCGAAGGCACGTACACACTGGTACTGCCGAATCCAGCCAGATTTATCGCCTAGAGGTGGCAAAGAAACTTACAAAACCCATGGAAGAATATTCATGGCCTATTGATCGTAACATTGTGAATAAAATCAACTTCGCATCATTATTTTTTCTTGTAAATTAATATTTTAATGTAAACTTAAAAGAGGAAGCAAACAGCAATTTATATCATTTGGTTAACAAGATATTTGATTTTCACCAAAATATTGTGAAGAAACAAAATAAAACTAGAATTAATTTTCGAACCGTCACGAACATTCAAACCTGATTTTGGCATTACAAATTATGGTATTAGTCGAGTTTAACGGGGCTCCAAAATATCGGCGTTAGCTTTCTTGCAAAGCAATCGATGTTTTAAATGTGTATGAATCAACCCCGCCACACCTGAAGAAGGTGTCATTATTGCTACGGCGATATTTTTATACGCAAAGTATTCGGTGTTTCTTTTTATATTCTAAAAACTCAGTAAGGTTATGATAAGATTTGCTAAGTAGACAGATTTTCTGTGTATAACAAAACTTATCATAAACTAAACTTAAATTGGTCCAAACAAATATAATATAAATGTAATAAATCGGTAGATAGAATATATATGTGAGCAGATTTAACAATGTTTTACTGATTTCAGAGTATCAAAAAGATATGAAATTAACGATTATCGGAATGATATTTCGTAAAATTCCGCCAATTCAACTATTACCCAAATTATGTTACTTCTGATGACTTCAGATAAAAAAGATGAATATTCTGGTGTATAGGAAAAATGAAGATTTTCTTTGTATTATTAGAGGGATAGAACCCTCTTTACTATTTTTTTCTTCCAAGCACGGATGGGCGTTGGGAATATTGTAGTATCAAACGTGTTTTAGTTTGGCTGGGCTGGTTGTTATATTACAATAATATGACATTATATTAATATATTGGTTGGTTGTTAATGAGAAGATATATGACATACACAATAATAATAATAATAATAATATTAATAATAACAAAAAAGAAAATAAAAAATAAGTAATAAAAAGCTAGCAATAAAAATAAAAATAAAATATA
>JABUQX010142049.1:12500-20000 GCA_015478945.1 Trachelipus rathkii
TGCTTCAACTACCTGTGCCGAGCCTTCCCTGGAGTCACCATTGAGAAGCTGAAGGCCGGCATTTTCGATGGCCCACAGATACGGCAGCTCATCAAGGACACAGAGTTCGAAAACTCCATGAACACGCTAGAGTGCGCCGCCTGGAGGTCGTTTGTGCAGGTGGTGAACAACTTCCTGGGGAACAAGAAGGCAGCAAACTACGGCACACTCATCAACAGCATGATAAAGAACTTCCAAAACCTCGGGTGTTTGATGAGTATAAAGATGCATTTCCTGTTCTCACACATGGAGAGGTTTCCTGAAAACCTTGGTGCGGTCAGCGACGAGCAGGGAGAAAGGTTCCATCAGGACATGCGTCAAATGGAGGAGAGGTACCAGGGGAGGTGGGACGCAGTCATGCTCGCGGACTACTGCTGGTCGCTGAAGAGAGACAACCCAGCAGCTGCTCACACACGGAAATCGAGGAAACGGGGATTTACGCCGTGAACTCTGAACTTTTGTGTCACGTAACGCTCATGTACATGTATTAAACTTATCAAATGTAATCGAGTATATAATAAATGAATGAATTTGGATACGTTGACTTTTATTTACCCAGGAAAACGGAAAAACCGAATGTTTATGATCCTCAGGAATTGGGTTTTTGGACGAAAAATAGTTTTTTTCTTAAATGTCTGTAGCGAACAAACCAGACCTGATTGAAAAAAACAAAGGGCATTTTCGGACTCAGCGCATCTCAAATAGTCTAATTCCGCTGGAAAACCCTGGACGATTTTCCAAAAAAAAAAATTTTTGTTACCCAGTGTTATAATTATACCATAATTGCAAAATCTTTAAATATAATTAATATAATTATAATTATATTATAATTAATAATATAATATAATTATAATTATAATTATAATTATAATTATTATTATTATTATTACATTATTATTATTATTATTATTATTATTATAATAATAATAATAATTTATTATTATTATTATTATTATTATTATTATTATTATTATTATTATTATTATTATTATTATTATTAATATTAATATTAATATTAATATTATTATTATTATTATTATTATTATTATTATTATTATTATTATTTTATTATCATCACAAAAATTCAATATTCATCTCCTTTTCAAATATACCTAGAGCAGTTTTATTAATTTTATGTTTTCTGAGTTTAAAACGTATTATGGTCAAAGCCCTAATTTTGTTTGCTTTTAATAATGTTGATGAGACAAATTTCATTAGGTATCTGTTACCTAGGGTAGTTTTTATTATTTTTAATGTTTTCCGAGATTAAAAAGTGTTTATTAAGTTCATAAACATAATGTTTTCCGAGATTAAAAAGTGTTTTGATTAAGTTCTAATTACGTTTAATGTTCTAATCTCTACATAAACCTAGAAAAAAACTTGTTTCGACAACATACGCATTCTCATATCGACTGTGCAACATGCTTGGATTTACGCTCATGATTATACCACTCCCTTAAATCTTTACACTTATGAAGTTATGCACGACCTTATATTTAATAATAGTAAAACCACCCCACAACAACCAATCATACCTCTAGACCCAACCACTTTCTACCAATGCTTATCCTTCCTTAAAATATATATATATAGTCCTCTGTTACCTTGAGTAGTTTTATTTTCTTAATATGTTCTCCGAGTTTGAAAGTAAACAGAAGAGTAAGAAGAACATTTTAATTTTAACTGGTAAATGATAAGTAAAACCATGGCAATGGTATCTATAATGTATTCATATATATATATATATATGATATATATATTATATGTTAATAGTAGCCAGCAACTAGTAACAGCCAGCCCAACCAGCGTAGTAATAGCAATATGCCAGCAGCGCAGCTATATCTTCTTCATGTAATAATACCTTATATATGTAGTAATAACTAGCATAACCAACAACAACCAGCAGCATATACTATATATATATATAATATATATATATATATATAATAATAATAACTCATAACATTCCTTTGTAACATATATCGCCTCTTTATATGTATAATAATAATAATATATAATTATATCATAATATCATATATATATACTAGATGATAGTTTTGTTATATAATTGTATTTATATTTTTTTTTTGCTGGAAACAGCAAAGTATGGAGAACAATTTTGTTATATATTTTTTGTTAAGTAGGAAATCATGACGAGCTTAACTATAATTTTTTGATTTGATTTCTTTATAATGTATATACAATTTTACGTTTGCTTATTTTTTTATTTCTTTATATATATATATATACATATATATATATATATATATATATATAACTAATAATATATATATAACCTATATATATATATATATATATAACCAATATTAACCAACATATATATGTATATATATATATATGTATGCTCTTGCTGCTATGTTACTTTAAATAGGAATTTATTGCAGAGTAAATCGGGGATTAAATACCAAGGGATCTCCTACCTCTCTCTTCATAAGGTTAAAGAAAATATTTTTGACAAATTTAATAATACATTGAAAAAATATCAAAGGGTTTAAAGGATTACTAAAACTAATAAGAAAATATTTAAAAACAAATAAAAGCAACATGTGTATTATATGAGGGGGATTATTTGGAATGATGCAAGGGGAATGAGATTAATTTATAGAAAATACATAAAAAATATAGTTTTTATACTAGTTCCATTATATATATATGTATAATAATATATATATATATACTATATATATATATATATATATATAGCCAATAGCCTGCAGCTTACTACTCACATTGCTAGCTAACCAACATAGCCAGCCTGCTGCTCCTTCCCTTCCTTCTTCTTCCTTCCTTCCTTCAAAAACTTTTTATATAATATATATATATATATATATATATAAAGTAGGAAATATATACCTTGTCCTCTGTTTCTATTCTTTCTCAGAGTTTTAGGAATTCTTCTACCCCTTATTTGATCGCCAGGAACATTAGTGAATGAATGTACAGTAGTGTTCCATCTGCATAAATTATTTTTTTTTATTAAGTCACAATAATATTGTAATAATTTCCATAGTCAGTAATAATAATAATTTATTCCTTGACTTTCAGCAACATTGAAATGTATTAATTATATATTGTTATTATTATTATTATTATTATTATTATTATTATTATTATTATTATTATTATGTATTTATTATTATTTTGTGTGTGTGTGTGTGTGTATTTTTATTATACAATACATTATTATTATTATTTTTTATTAAATGTGTGTGTGTGTGTGTGTATTTTTATTATTATTGTGTATTGTTATTATTATTATTATTATTATTATTATTATTATTATTATTATTATTAGTGTGTGTGTGTGTGTGTGTGTGTGTGTGTGTATTATTTTTATTATTATTATTATTATTATTATTATTATTATTATTATTATTATTATTATTATTATTATTATTATTATTATTATTATTATTATTATTATTATTATTATTATTATTATTATTATTAGTAGTAGTAGAAGTAGTAGTAGTAGTAGTAGTAGTAGTAGTAGTAGTAGTAGTAGTAGTAGTAGTAGTAGTATCATTATTATCTTTTTCACTGTTAAATTCCTTAATCATGTCATTAATGTCTCTATTTTTTTCTAATTACAATGGTCGACAAAATTTAACTTTGTATTTGTTAAATATATGAGAAATGCTACTTCTTATGGTATTTGTTGCACTGATTTCAAATATGTATACAAATTTTACGTAAAGGGCAGGCTTATTTTGCAACACGAAATTATAAGTTAAATATCTGTAATACATTATTATATTTTACTATATTTACTTACTTGTATTATTAATCTGAATCAAAATGCAGTTTTTTTATGATTTTCTTCTATACTTTTCTTGAGGAACATCTATTTTTAATGCCCAGCGATATTCGACGAGCATATTTGCATTTCATTTACCATGATATTGTGTTTCCATTCCTGACATTTATTGGTGAAACGTTCACCGTATTCGTCACTTACGTCTCCAAGATTTTCTGAAAAGAAGCCTAATTGTGAATCTAAGATGTGTATTTCCAGAGACATGTTACATCGCAGCGCTTTGTAATTTTCAAGAAATTGTGAGACTAATTGTCTATAGGTCTCAACTTTCGTATTCCCAAGAAATATCATTACAAATTTCCTATAAGATTCTTATGCAGCCTTTTAACAACATTTAAACTTTTTTTCTAAGTCTTGGTCTTTCATAAGCTCCCGTTTTTATAAGCCAATAAATATGACCTCTTTTACACTTGCGTCACTGATCCTTGGGAATTTATTCTTTAAAAATAGAAAGCCTTGACTGTTTATTTTCATTGCCTTGACAAAATATTCCATTAAGTCAAATTGTATATGTAAGGGAGGAAGATATAGTTTCTCCGGGACTACAAGTGGTTAAGAAATTACGTTTTTTGCCCAGGTATCAGATCTCTTTTAATTCAATGCTCCTTGACAATATGATTTGTCGGTCCCTGCAATCCCACTCACATAAAAGTAGCTAAATTTTGTGTATCCCAGTTGGATACCTAATAAAAGTGCTATAACTAAATCACTGCTGACATGACAGTAATGCCGTTCATATTGTGACTTTAACAGAAAGACCTTCATGTTGTCATACGACGCTTTCATATGGGATGCGTAGGCAAGAAGAACTGATGATTTCTCATTTCCATTATGTTGAAGCACTGCTTTTAAACTAATTTTTGAAGAATCTACGAAGAGTATCCATTCATTAGGATCGTGAGGGTATCCTAACTCATTCAATAATGAGTCAAAATCAGTACAGTACACTAAATAACTATCTGAGGATAATAACTATTGAAAGTCCTGTTAACTCCAACCATGCATAGAAATGTAAGTTGCTGTCTCGAGGAAATTCCAGCCCCTTAGTCTTGATGCTAACAATTCTGCCTGAACCTTTGCAAGCTCAGTAAGCGAACTAGATCGTTAAGTTCATTCTGATTTATTCTATGGGGGTCTATGGGGATCTTCTTTATCGTTTTTTTCTGGACTTAATTTTAAATCTACATTGATGAATTCTCCTAAATTTAAACTCCAATCTTTAGGTGGCATTGTAATTGAAAGCTCGTCACTGTGTGGAACAGACCTGATAGCCGAAGGGAGTTTAAGTTATTTAATGGTCCTTTTATTCTTGCTTGTTATTCCAACAATTTCTCTCCATACCATAGGAATATCATAAGGCATATGGTGGGATTTACTGTTAAGCCAGCCGCTCAGCAATGTTACACAAGATGCACAGTAAATATGGGGGGAAGAAGGGCATGTTTTGTCTTGACCTCCAATTTTACACTCAAAATAAAGTTCATATGTCTTTTCAATCAAACTAGTAATGTTCCTTCTTTGGGACTTCAAAGTTAGTTCACCACAAACATAACAGAAATTGTTTGGATGATTTTCACATTTTCGCGGCATGTTTAAGAAGCTATTTTTACGAAAATAAACACCTGAATTATATATATATATATATATATATATATATATATATATATATATATATATATTCAAAGCAATTAAATATATATATTATATATATATATATATATATATATATATATATATATATATATATATATATATATATATATATATATATATATATATATATATATATAGTGATATGCTATATATATATATATATATAGTTATATAGTAAATATATATATATATATATATATATATATATATAGGCTATTTATGTTTATTGACCACAACTACAATAATAAATTTCTGTGGAGCGAAAATCAATAATTCATGTATCGTTATTTCTTAATAATTTTTGGTAACATACATATTTTGGGTAACCTTACCTAATCTTAACCTAACCTAACCTAACCTAACCCAACTTAACCTAACCTAACCAAACTTAACCTAAATTAACCTAACCTAATATTAACGGAGTCAACCACTTATAAATGTCCATATATATATATATATATATATATATATATATATATATATATATATATATATATATATATATATATATATATATATATATATATATATATATATATATATATTTATTAAGTTGTATATTATATATATATATATATATATATATATATATATATATATATATAAATATTATATAAATATGTCTATATATACAGATATTTATATGTACACAAATATTAAGAATATAAATATATATATATATATATATATATATATATATATATATATATATATATATATATATATATATATATATATATATATAGGTAAAAGTTACTTAACGGATACACTTTAATAGTGTAATTTAGTAAATGTACAGTATATCAAACGAAAGTTTAAATAAAATAAATTTTTTAGGGGTAAACGAAGAAGTATTGAAAGAAATTAAATTTTTTTTTCTTTTGCGAACTTGTTTGTGGCGCGTTTATTGAAATTCAATAATATATTTGTGAAAGAAGCTGCGTTATGCGTTCATTGTGCTTTTCAAGAGATTAGAGAGCGGTCATAGCGCTCATATTATCCGTAACTGTTGAATATATATTTGCAATGTGTCAAATGTGAGGTAAAGTTACTAGCCTATTTGTAATAATAAAAAAATATTAATTCTGAGTAATAAGAAATGCAGAAAATGTCGAAGAGAATATAAAATATATAGGAAATCAGACAATTTTCTTTAATCAACAAGGAATGTAGAAGTAGCATCTAAGGTGCCTAACGTTCGAAGCGTAACCTAGCGTAACGTAACGTAGCCTAACCTAACCTAACTTAAACTAACGTAACCTAACCTAGCTTAACCTAACCTAACCTAACCTAACCTAACCTCTTACCTAACTTTATTTCACCCCTAGAACATCTATTTATGTGTCATAGAGTCTAATTGAGAAAAAAAAATTTTTTTTTATCTGACTTGCCGTTCCGTGTATCAGTTAAGTAACTTTGTCCATATATATATATATATATATATATATATATATATATATATATATATATATATATATATATATATATATATATAGAGAAAGAGATAGCATATATAACTTTCTCTATATATATATATATATATTATATATATATATATATATATATATATAAGGTTATTTAGGCCAGCCTCCCGAAAGCATCATGCATGTTACTAAATAATTATAACAGCTACAGGAAAATAAATAACATTTTTGATTTCAGCAATCAATTTCATCGATGAAACTTAAAAAAAAAATTTAATTTATTCTAATTATTAGTATAATCTTTGGTCTGGCAGAGTACGCTTTCCTCAACCTTGCGGCGTTACTCTCTCATCAACCTTCCATTTCTGCAGTGCGAGAGCAAGAGTTGCCAAATAGTTTTTTAATCTGCTCTGGAGAAAATGTTAATTTTTCTTTTTATTTCATTTTAAGGGGGTTAGAGCTGACGGAGGGACAGAGGGGGACTTCTTCCCCCCCGTCGTCCCCCGGTAGGCCGAGAAACCCTGACTCTGTCCATCTTTGTCGTTT
>JABUQX010142050.1:0-5000 GCA_015478945.1 Trachelipus rathkii
AGGAGAGATTTGTAGAAGTTGGGTTTTAAAGAATTAAATTTCACAAGGTTGCGACGACCCCACCCGGAAATTCTATCCAGATCAGCAAGAATGGAATCGGAAAGATTAAGACGAGAGGCAATTCTAGAAGTCAAAAGAAGGAGCAGAATTGAAATGAGTTGAAGAATGAAGGGTCGAGTCATCGGCATGTAGTGGATAGGGTTAGATGTGCAGAAGAAGATCATTAATGAAAAGCAGAATAAAGTAGGAGATAAGACAGAACCCTGAGAACACCACTATTGACAGAAAAGGAAGAAGAGTCGCCCCATCAACAACATGATATTGAGCGATTTGAAAGAAGCTAATAAGTAAGCAAAGAGAGGGAGGAAATCAAAGGAGGGAGCTTGGAGAGCAGTGACGCGTGCCATACGGTCAAATGCTTTGGATATGTCAAGCGCCACAACGCAAGTCTCCCGTAATTCCTGAGCTGAAAACCATAAATCTGTTAGATACGAAAGTATAAAAACCAGTAGATCTCGGTCACTGGAAACAATACAGGTGATCTGAAAGGAAAATGAAGTTTAAAATGGTCTAGGAAATGAGAGTTGGAAGGGTTTCAAAAGATCTTAGATAGAATACAGGTTAGAGCTATAGGGCGATAGTTAGGAGGATGAGAGGCTTCCTTTTTCGGAATAGGTTGGACATATGCGCTTCCAACACTGAGGGAAAGTACTAGTATTGAGGCATAGAGAATATAGTCGAACGAGAGGAGGCAGCACGGGCCTTACCTCCCTCAAAACTCAGGGAGGAATGCCATCCGGGCCCACCCCGCCTTCAACGTTCATAGATTTCAGAACCCATGCACCCCGATCAAGTAATCTCAGGCAGGCATAGGGCACCTGAGAGGAGAAGGAGGAAGAGGAATACCAGAATCGTCCAGGGTTGAGTTAGAGAAAATAGGAGGCCGAAGTTGGCCTTATCGGTTGGAGAGTTAACAACAGTTCATCAGATCGAATAAGGAGGAAGGTAGATTTACAGAAGTTGTTGGAAATGTTTTTGAAGCGAGAAAGATTTATCAGTAGAACCAGCAAAGGTTAGCGCACTTTCGTTTGATGAAAGTCCGCTTTGCTCGTCGAATAATATCCTGCAACGATTTCTGGCTGAATGAAAAGTCAGCGAGTGATAGGAGAACGAAATTTTCCACCCCGATAAGTATTGTCTCTAGCCTGAATGGCCAGAGAGCAATTACGATCGAACCATGGATTATGAGGGGGAGAAAAGATTTAGTCGAAGAAGGATTGTAACTCCCCATCAACGATTACAGCTCCCACCTTGTCGGCAGAAGCCGAAGAATCTAGAGTAAAAGCAATCACTCCTTTATAGTTAACCTAGAAACGACGCAAAGCCCCCAATCGACCCGACTAAAGTGCCAGAAAAGAACGCACAGGGCAGGATGGAGCTGTTGGAGAGAAAGTATTAAAATTAAGAGATATAAGGTTGTGGTCAGATTTACCAATAGGAGCGAAGGTGGTGTATTTATAGAGAGAAGGACTAGTGGTGAAACATAGGTCAAGTGTGTTCAAGAATTGGTTAGGACGATCCGGAATGTGTGTGGGTTCTTTAATTAGTTGCTCCAGATCGTTAAGAATGCTGAATGATTCGGCCTCCTCCCCACCTAAATCAGTATGAGAGGATCCCAACCATTCAGTGTTGTGTACATTGAAATCCGCATTGAGGACCTCAGTATTTGGATGAGAAAGATATAACAGTCTCGTGAGAAGTAGTAAGATATAAAAAGGCGTGAAAATCTGTTCTATTAGGAGAACAGTAGCAGAAGCACAAGATTATTGTAGTAGAAGGAAGAAAGATTTTAAACCACAGAACATCGAAATTAGGTGATTCGAGATTCACGAGACGTGTTACAGGAGTGTTAATGTTAACGTAGGCACATACTCCACCCTTTAGACGGAAATTATGAAATAAGTTATAGTTGGATACGTTAAACGAGTTAGAGGATGAATTCTTAGCCATCTGAGTCTCAGACAAGAGCAAAAGATTAGGGCTAGAGTTAGAGAGGTGGTATTCAACGGAAGCCGAGTTGGAATTTAAGCCACGGATGTTGGTGAAGTCAATAGAAAGCCCGCATCTATGCAAATCTGCCATCTCACACACACACACACACACACACACACACACACACGCACACGCACACACACAAACAAGAACAAAAGCCAAAAACAAAAGGAAAAATCGGGATAAAATTCATCAAACGCTAAAACCTAAGTTAAAAAGTTTAATGTGCTAAAATTAATTAAAAATCAGATTTTGTATAATAAATTAAAAAAATAAAACTCAAACTTACGTAACCCTTCCCAGTTTACCCTACTAAAAAATTCGCAACCCCCCCCCCAAAAAAAAACGACAAAGAAAAGGAAAAAAAAATTAAAACTAGAACAATCGGGATAAAATTCATCAAACGCTAAAACCTAAGTTAAAAAGTTTAATGTGCTAAAATTAATTAAAAATCAGATTTTGTATAATAAATAAAAAAAAAAATAAAACTAGAACTTATCTTTTAAAAACTCCACGTGCAAAATTTCACTGAATCTAATAAGAGTATACCAACTGATATGATTTAATAAAAAACTTTAATTAAAACAAAGACAAGATAGAAAAACACACACTTTCACTAAACACAGCTATACAAAATAATAATAACAATAAATAAAATAAATCTATCAAGCGAGAGCACTCAAAACACGTCTGCACTTCACAACGACCAACTTGACTCCCCTCTAATCTCCCATTAATACTAAAAAAGTAATTAATAATATGGAAGTAATTAAATTATTAATTATTTAATTTGATTGCTCGGAAATTAAATGAACAATACAATTTTTGTTATTGATACTCATTTTTAATTACTTTCAGTAAGTGGATATTACAAATTTAATTCTGACATCTAATTTTGATATATATATATATATATATATATATATATATATATATATATATATATATATATATATAATTTATATATATATATATATATATATATATATATATATATATATATATATATATATATATATATATATATATATATATATATATATATATATATATATATATATAGGACCTTGAGTTTCATGGTGAAGATAAATGTTTTTTTTTTTTACTTTTTTTTCATATATTGTTAGTATATGAAACTAACAATAAATTTGAGTGCTAATGAGCAAGATCAAAATTTTTTAAATACAACAAAAGAGTAATTATTTAATAATATTGTACATTTTAGCATCTTGCGTTTGGCAGCGCCCGGAACAGAGAGACGTCTCGGGATATTTTCTGTAGTGCAAAAATCTTACCCGAAAACAAGAGAAAAACTGTTACGCCAAAGTAGATCTATGTAGGTTAGGTTGAAATTTACTGCATCGTCGATCCATATAGGTTAGGTTGAGTTTTACTGCACCGTCGATCCATATAAGCTAGGTTGCGGTTTACTGCCGTCTAAGTTCAGGTTTTATGATATGCTTTGTTATATATACACAGAATCAATATATGAAAAAAAAAAATACAATACGGAACGTATTTTACCCAGAAACATTATTTTTTACCTTTAAATTCTTTCACGTATTAGCACTAAAATGCATTTTCTTTCTCATGCAAAATGAACGTTTTTGCTTACTTTACTATTAAATTTTTAATATTTTCAAATTTCGTATCTTTCTCATTAGCATCTTAATTAATTGCTAGTATCATATGCTAACAATATATGAAAAAAAAAGTTTAAAAACACATTTATCGGCCCCATGAAACCATGAAAGAAGTCAAGGTAGTGTAAAAAATACTGTTTTGCGTAAAATACGTTCTGTAATGTTTTTTTTTTTAAATATATAGTTTCTGTATATACATAACAAAACATATCATAACCTGAACAGGGCGTTAAACAACCTAGCGCCTATGGCTCATTTGATGCAGTAAGTTCGACCTCCATGGATCTATTGCCGCAACAATGTTTCTCTTTTTCTCAGGTAAGATTTTTGCACTACAAAAAATATCCCGAGACGTCGCCATTGCTCGGGAGCTGCCAAAGGTATGATGCGTAAAAAAGTACAATATTATTAAAGATTTATTTTTTTATTTTTTTTCAAATTTTTAGATAATGCTCATCAGCACTCACATTTATTGTTAGAATCATATAATAACAATTTATGGAAAAAAAAGTTTAAAAAAACGCATATTTATCTGCGCAATGAAACTCGTAAGGACCTATATATATATATATATATATATATATATATATATATATATATATATATATATATATATATATATATATATATATATATATATATATATATATATATATATATATATATATATATATATATATATATATATATATATATTATATATATAAATATATATATATTATTCCAGGCCATAGTTTCACTACTATACAATAGCACAGGTAACAGCATACCCTCATGCAAAACCCAAGCTCTGAGGACTTAGTATCTTTACATCAAATTAGAATTTAATTGCACCAGCCATCTTCCTACCATTAACAACTTTCCTATTACACTTAGCATGATCCGTTCCATTTTCATCCAACATATATCCTAAATATTTAAACCAAAACACTTGTTCCAGTTGCTCACCATCTAACATAACTTCACCCCGCGGACTCCCCCACTCACTACCATAACCTTACTCTTATCTACATTTACTTTCAAACCTCTCCTTTTGCACATCCTGCCAAAATCCTCTACCAATCAACTCAAACTCTCTTCAGATTCGACAAACAAAACAAAATCATCCTCATGTAGTAAGTAGGGCACCCTCCACTCTCTTCCTTTCTCCATCATTCTAACACCTTCCCCTGCCACCCCTATCTCTAATTCTTTCATAACCCCATCAATATGCAAATTGAATAACCAAGGAGACATAACACATTCCTGCCTCTCTCTGCTATTAATATTAAACCAATCACTTTCAACTTCATTAATTTTTACATA
>JABUQX010142051.1:0-2500 GCA_015478945.1 Trachelipus rathkii
AGTTAGAAGTGCGTGATGGTCTCCACAATAGTCATACAGCAAATCTTATAAGCAAGACGAGACAAATAGCAACAGCAGCACGTACCAAAAATTAATGGAAGTTCTAAAGATTCAAGCTGGAAAAGTGGCAATCTTAGGTCAAGAGACAAGATGGGGAAGTACATGTCTTATGCTCGAAAGGTTTCTGCAACTAAAAGATTATAGTAGTAGTATGATGGGTGCCGGTACTCCTGAACTTTCTCTCTCCGACAGTCAGTGGGAACAAATCGAAACCCTCGAAGAATTATTAAAACACCCATACTTTACAACAAAAAATACTCAATCAGATGACTTGACTGCTGGAAAATTTTTATAGAGAAGGGATTTTAGCAAATCACAAAAAATTCCATGAAAAAAAGGGAAAGAATGTTAACTGAAAATAAAATACTTTTGTCGGCCATCTTTGCTCAGAATCTTTCTCAGAACTAAAGATGTGATATTAAAAGCTAGGAGTGCTCTTTGTGAACTAGGGCTTAAAAATGAATAACACTTTTGAACTTCTAGAAATCTGGGTCGGAGTCAGATAGCTCAGCAGTTTCAGGAATCCTCCCTTGTAGTATTTTGTCAGATGAAGATAAAGAAGTCAAATTTGACAAATAATGGGAAAAATTGGAGCATGCAGAAAGCGTTGAAAAAAATAAAAAGACAATCTACCAGTAAAAGACATTCAACCTAAAAATCCTCTCGAAAATTAAAAGGTAGAATTCCATAAGGCATTAGATGGAATAATGAAAATTGATGGGAAATCAAAGTTAACAGATAAAGAGGCAATCAATTGCTATTCTAAAATTTTGCAAGATGCCGCTTGCACAATTACAGCTTTGCCTCCTAGTCAAGTGAATGTTGAGAACTTATTTTCTGCTTTAAAAATAATAAAATCGGATCTAAGGACATCGTTAAAGGAGGATTTTATTGATGAAGTTTTATTTCAAAGAACAATTGTTTTGAATAAATTTATATTGCATATGGTCAGGCTGTTGTTCAAAGAGAAATTACTTTAAAATTTAGTTAGAAAGTGAATTATTTACATATACATGGGTGTATACAGAAAGGGTCAGGGGGGCACTTGCCCACCTAAGTCTTGGCGAAATAAAAAAATGAACCTTATATGTTTGCCAGACAACGTTTTTATGGGTTTATTAGTAGAAAAACTGAAAAAGATACACCAATCGATAGATAATGAAGTAATTACGAATTACTAACGTATTATATATAAACTTACATTTTTTCTAAAGAGTTTTAATGTGTTTTCGTTTTCATGTTGACTTGAAATCAACTAGCTGTGCAAATATACCTGTTTTGTCAAATATATAATATATATATATATATATATTATATATATATATATATATATTATTATTATTATTATTATTATTATTAGTATAATTATTGTATCTAGTTATGTATATATATATATATATATATATATATCGCTCCTAGCTCAGAGGAAACTCTGCCTACGTCTTTACGTGCATATATATATATATTATATATATATATATATATATATATATATATATATATATATATATATATATATATATATATATATATTATATATATATTTTTTTATATAATATTATTATATATATATATATATATATATATATATACATATATTTAAATAAAAAATCTGTTTTGAATAAAATTATGTTACATATGTTCAGACAGCTAATAGTTCAATGAGGAATTATTTTAAACTTTAGGATGAAACAAATATAATCATTTTAGAAAAATGAAAAACAAAGTAGTAAATAAACACGAAGTATTATCGTAGAAAAAAAAATCATTCTGGAATAAGTAAATTCGTCCGTCTCTCTGACACTTCCCAATTAGATTTATAAATATTTTCTAAGTTTTTAATTCAAAGTTAATAAAGATGCCATTAACAAACATTTAAATTCGTCATACCATCAAAATTTTGTAACAGAATTAATGATTTCATAACTGTAAATAGAGAAGGAATTATAACTAGAAGTCGGAACTGAAGCCGGAGTCGGAGCCGGAGTCGGAGATGGAGCCGGAGTTGGAGCCGGTAATTTTAAAATGCTGGAACCAGAGCTGGAGTCGGAGCCGGAGCCGGGTAATTTTAAAATGCTGGAGCCGGATCCGGAGTCGGAGCCGGGTAATTTTAAAATGACGGAGCGGGAGCCGGAGCCGGAGCCGGGGTCGGAGCCGGAAAAAATTATCTGGCTCCGCAGCCCCTATTAGAAGCACCAAAGTCAAAAATATTCTTCCTTTCATGAGGAAGACTTTAAAAGAGATTAGAATACAGAGATTGAAATGTGATATGATAATTCCATAGGTGGAAAGGGTCTAATAGTGTAAGGAGAAATTTTGGAAATTAAGAAAATGTCCACAATGTTTCTTTCATCTCCAAGATGATAAAGGATACAAGTAGAGAGTTGCGCCATCTTCTCAGCCTTGTTGTAAATAGAAAATTAGTAGACGAGCACCAAAG
>JABUQX010142051.1:7500-26808 GCA_015478945.1 Trachelipus rathkii
TATGAGCACATCAGCCTTTCCCATGTGCGCCTGGGTGTTTGCGGCATGGAAGCACATAGCGCAGGCACTCAAAAAATTATGGAGGTGCGCAAAAATACGATATGCCTTAACCACTGCCTTATATATGCCATATATATATATATACCAACAACATAACTGCTACTCACGCACCGCACCTTAACATATATATGCTATATATATATCATCCATAGAGTTGAACACTGTATTAGGGCTCATCACCGCTATTTGATATTATACGAAATAAAGAAATAAGTTTTGATTCAGGCGCAGCTTTCATTTTGCTCAGCTCCAGCTCCATTCAATATTTCGGACTTTTTATCGACTCCCTTATCGGCTCGACTTTGATGATTACTGGAGCTGTTGATAGTAATTGGTTAAAGACTTAAGTTTCATTATTGGGGTGGTAAGGCTAAAAAATTTTATCTTTTACTTGGAACAAACCTTACGCTCATTTTGGAACCTATATATATATATAACATATATATACTATACCTCAAATATATATATATATAACCTTAACTTTTAAATATATATATATATATACCATATATACATATATATATAACACCTGTATATATATATACTTATAACCTTTAATTTTAATACATATATACGAAGCTCTTCATATATATATATCTTATATATATCTTCTGCATAACCTTGTATATATATCTTCTCCCGCGCCTTGCAACGCCATATATGCTCGCCACTCTGCTCTTTGCTCTTTGCTATATATATATCATATATGCTGCCTCTGCTAACATTATTTTTCTGATTATTTTTGGCTTCAGGCTCACTTAAACCAACTGTTGGGGTTTTGCTTTTTACGGGGTACACTGTCTAAAATCTCGGCAGCTACACTAGCTGCAAATAAAGTCAGGGGCTATGGGAATTTGATGAGGATACAGGGTCATAAAATGTTTGCTGCAAAATAAAATTCCCTCTTTGAAATACCTTTTGCCTGCCCCAGGATATATATATATATATATATATATATATATATATACCTGCTCTTTCTATATGCTATTCTTATATACTTATATATACTTATATATATATATATACTCTTGCTGCCCATAACATATCCTCACCTGCTACGCTCACCACGCCTTATATGCCCATACTCCTTGCTGCCAACGCGCCACTATCTGAGGCGGCCTTTGAAGGCTTATCTTTAAGGATTCGTTGACGGGCTTTGAAAAAGAGTGCCAAATTGTCAACTTGCACGGTCTTGAAGAAGTACAGTCTGGGAGGTATTTTTGGGCGTGATGTTGTATCACAGCTAAGAACGTAGGGGCTGACCAAATTAACCCGTAGATGATGGTGGCATAACGGTAAGTGGTAACTCGCCATCAGCCTCCCAGAAAAAACAAGCGATTTCTTGTCCTCTTCCAACTTTAATTTGATCTGGAGGAAGGCCTTCGAAATATCCGCCAGAATTTGGAAGTAATTTGTTGTTCTGAAGGATAATAATAATTTAAATAGGGAAGTGATTAAATCTACCCCAGGATACGATGCCTGATTAAGTGAAGGACTACAACCTATTTTCAGGCTGCAGTTTTAAAGACGGGACGAATTTTAGTCGTCACTTGAACGGCCTGTTTGATTATAGGTCTGTGGGGGATATCCAGATGAATTTATGATAATCTTTCGGATGCACCTCCCCACCCCCTAAAATACCTTCTCTTTGGAATTCCTTGAATATTTCCCCATACTTGTCAAGCAAAGCCTTGCGCAGTCAATTTCTTTTTGACTCGTTGCATCGTAGCAAGAGCAACGTGATGATTTGATGGAACCTGCTCAAGAATATCTTGAAACCAAGGAAGTTCTGCGTGGTACCTTCCGTCTCGGAACTCTATCTCTTCGTGGAATTTCTTGATGAATATTTCATCAGTGGAAATTGGACCCTGGTCCGCTCCTCATTGATACCCAGGGCTGGCGCAGGGGTTCTCAGGCCAGAGTCAAATAGACTCTCAGTGCTTGGTACGTAGGCGGTCTGAGAGCCTAGTCACCGGGTTCACAAAGATTGATTATGTTTCAGGACAGTTTCTGACAGTCTTTTGAGCATTTGAGCTCCGAATTCTGTCATGATTTTTTTTTGCTTTCTGCGAAGAATTCTTTCCAAAGATATTTCCATTCTGGGAAGGTGACAAAAAAGATGTTACAGGCCCAAAAGGCACATACCCATGACAGGTTTCTATGGCACTGCCCCGAATATATTTTACCGTTTTAAAATGCTTTAATAAATGATGAGCATCGATGCCCAGCAGCTCATGAATATTTGAAACCCTGTCAAAATGATTATTTGGATAGGGACTATCTGCCACTTTGAAATCATTCTCGGTAATATTTTCATAGCCTCCGTCAGGCCTTTTACATAAAAGCCGATATCCAATTCAGGATCGATGTTTACAGGTAGGCTGGAATATTTCCCACAACAAATGCCCATCTCTAAATTTAAAGACCGCAAGGATCTCAATTCCTCTCCCAAAAATGTTTTTATGGAGCTCTGATGACTAGGGAGACTATTTTCATTGACTCCCAATTTTTTAAGGATGCTCCTATGAAAATACGTGGACTGACTACCTAAATCAAGAAGCACACGTACAGGGACTATTTTATTGCCCTTCTTGATGTTAAGGGATAAAGTGGGCAGAACATTTTGACCCACGGATGAGGGTGCACCTGTATTTATACAGATATTATTTGAAGAGCCACTGGCTTGACCATTTTCCTCATCCGCGACTGATGTTACGACGGACGACTATCTACAAAAGCCACCGGACACACCACTATTTTAGTAGAGCTGTTATGTGTGGGATTTTGACCACATTTGCCACGCTGGATAACCAAGTTCATACCCCTCATGTGGAACATTTCCCATTAGCGGAAATGTGTGCTTGCTGCTGGAGCAGCTGAAGTACATGCACGCTCTTTACAGCGATCTCTCCCTGCACTTTCGGAGAAGAATAATACTTCTGAAATCATGCGATTTCTGTCGCAAACCATTAAAATTATTTAGAAGATTTTTAAATCTCCAACCTTTTGACTGCGTTCGTTTTCGTCTTCTGACGATGAAGATTTCAAACTATCCTCTTTAGGAGGAAGCATTAAAAGCTGACGATTTAGCTGATTTATGCTCAAAAGGAGCACGATTACGCTCAAATCCCTTTTTAGGAGCAGATTTATTTTTTCCCCTCCCCTTCTCCATAGACGATTATTTTACCGTAATGGTCCAAGATTACATTAACGGAAATTCATCCTGTGTGATTAATTTGAGCTCGCGAAGAAAGCCAGTTGGAAGTTTGTCCACGATTATATGACCCATGAGCTTACAGCCCGCCGAAGGATCTTCAAAAAAATCGAGTACCCATGAGCTCATGAATATATGCTCTCACTTCCGACATTAATATACGAATATGTTCAGGATTATTTTCTAAAATAGGCGCAGAATCGATCTTACGAAAAAGCGAATCAATTATATACGATTCGTCTAAGTAGAGACTTTTTAATATTTCGAAAGCGACTTCTAAATTGGAGTCGACATTAGTTAAATGCTCAATATCTTTGATCGCATTGCCTGATTTCAAATACTGCAATTTTGCAGCGCTAGAAATGTCTTTTCTGGCACAGTAAACATTTTGAAAAGACAGAAGGAACGAGCGGAAAGAATGCCGATCCCCTTCATCCCTGAACTCTTGACATTTAATTGCAGGAATTTTTACTCCTTGTTTAGATGCATGAATATTTTTGATTATATTCTGCATCTCTTGACGTGATATTCCGTTTATAAAAAGGCCTCTAAAGCCTGTTTGTGGTTGGAGAAAGGAGATGGTGAACTTAAACGCTGGTGTCAGCTACTGATATTAATTTTCATTCTGTGTATGATACTGTACCGCTTCGATTATTTCTTCAAACTCTAAATTACAATGATGAGTCATACTGAAGAATGGATGATTTTGTGATTACCTCTTCGATCAGAGCATCGAAATTCTTTACTTCTTCCAACTTTGATTTAATTTCCTTCAATTTTAAGGAGACGAAATGACTATCTTCATGGCTTTCTGTGGCAGAAAGATCGAGAAGATTTTTGAAAACGAGCTTATTTTCCTTTTAATCACTGCTCTCTGTCTCTTAATAGGGGACAGTTTTGATTTAACCTCTTTCGTGAGGTAGACTAATTCTTCTGGAGAGAGAGGAGAGAGAGAGAGAGAGAGAGAAGGGAAGGAGTATTGTGAGGGGGAGAGGAGAGACAGTGAAGGAGAGAGAGAGAGAGAGAGAGAGAGAGAGAGAGAGAGAGAGTTGGCGACCTTCCTCCCAAATTCTTCTTCAATAACACTGTCCTTCTAAGCTTCAGGCACAGATTTGACGAAGGAGACCCGTCTTCAAAGAGAATCCTTTTTAAATCAGACTCAGTGTGTGGGATATGTAAGAGGCGGGTCGAAGTACGAAGGTACCGGTTCCACTACAAGATTGATTACATGTTCCAGGGACGTTCCTGACAGATCTTTGAATATTTGATGGTATGGGGAACTCGGAATTCTGTCATGATTTTTGACAGCTTTCGGCGAAAAATTCTTCCCAAAGATTTTTTCATTTTGGGAAGGTGTCAAAAAAAGATGTTACAGGCCCAAGGCACGTACCTATGAAGGAAGGCAAGTTTCCACAGAACTGCCTCCGAATGGTTTTGCTCTTTCAAGATATAAATGGTTCTTGAGATGGTTATATTGTGTCCTTATTATGAAGGAAGTGAATCTTTAAAATTAGAAGTAAAAAACTTTGATGCTCTGATCGAAGAAGTCATCACATAATCATCCATCCTTCAGTATGACTCGTCTATTTTAGATGAAGAAATAATCGAATCAGTACAGTACCGTACTCAAAATGAAAAACTAATCTGGCGTATAACACCGTGTTTTAGTTCACCATCTCCTCCTCCGTTTGCGCATACTGCAGCTTTAGAGGCCTCTCATGCATGAAGACGAAATATCACGTCAAGAGATGCAGAATATAATCAAAAATATTCATGCTTCTAAACAGGAAGTAAAAATCCTGCAATAAAGTGTCAAGAGTTCAGGGGTGAGGGGGACCGGCATTCTTTCCGCTCGTTCCTTCTGTCCTTTCAAAATGTTTATGGGGCCAGAAAAGACATTTCTAGTGCTGAAAAATTGCAGTATTTGAAATCACTGTTGTCAGGCAATGCGATCAAAGATATTGAGCATTTAACTAATGTCGACTCCAATTTAGAAGTCGCTTTCGAAATATTAAAAAGTCTCTACTTAAACGAATCGTATATAATTGATTCGCATTTTCATAAGATCGATTCTGCGCCTATTTTAGAAAATAATTCTGAACATATTCGAATATTCCTGTCAGAAGTAAGGGCATATATTCATTAGCTCAAGTTGTTTGGACCCGATTTCTTTGAAGATCCTTCGGCGGGCTGTAAGCTCATGGGTCATATAATCGTGGACAAACTTCCAACTGGCTTTCTTCGCGAGCTCAAATTAATCACACAGGATGAATATCCTTCCGTTATATAATCTTGGAACATTACGGTAAAATAATCAAAATCCATGGATAAGAGGGGAGGGAAAAACATCGACTTTGAAAGAGGATCTGAGCGTAATCGTTATCTGTTAAGCATAAATACAGCTAAATCGTCAGCTGACTTTTAGCATGCTTACCTCTAAAGAGGATAGTTTGAAATCTTCATCGTCAGAAGAAGAAACTGAATGCAGTCAAAGGGGTGGGAGATTTAAAAAATCTTCAAAATAATTTGTTTCAAAATGTAAATTTTGCAACAGAAATCATATACGCGGTTTCTTCTTGTGGCGATGCTATTCTGCCTCCCAGAAAGCACGGAGAGACATCGCTATGTAAAAACTGCCACAATGCTTCTTCTCAAGCAACAAACATTTGCTAATAAGTGTCCTGCCAAGAGGTATGGACTTAGTCAATTTCACGGTATATGTGCAAAAATCCCACATAACAGCTCTATGCTTTCAAAATAGTAGAAACGTGTCCGGCGGTGGCTTTTCAGAAGATAGTCATCCGTCAACATAGTCGCGGATGAGGAAAATGGTCAAGCCAGTGGTTCTTCAAATCAGATCTGTATAAATATAGGTGCAGCATCCATGGGTCAAAATATTCTGCCCACTCTTTTCCTTAACATCAAGAAGGGCAATAAAATAGTCCCTAGTACGTGTGCTTCTCGATTTAGGTAGTCAGTCCACGTAATTTCATAGGAGCATCCTTAAAAAATTGAAAGTCAATGAAAATAGCCTCCCCAGTCATCAGAACTCCATAAAAACATTCTTGGGAAAATAATTGAGATCTTTTTGCTGTCTTTAAATTGGAGATGGGCATTTTGGCTGGAAATATTCCTTCTGCAAACATCACGATCTGGTGTTGGATGGCCAACATATCCAAGATGTGGTTTCAAGAGCGGCGAAGATGTCACTATCAAAAAACAACCAGGACCCGACGGGGTTTCCAAATGGCATGGGCTACTGATCAGCCCTTCTTCATTATTACTATTTCAATATGACTTTACTAGCTTTCACCAGGCAGTTTGGAGTCCCATAACTGATTGATAGCTTCGGGTAACGCCATATAGAGTTTTTGATAAAGGTTTGATGAAATCGTTGGGAGTGAGAGGTAATATTTCATTTGAACTGGTGGTGTAGGTGAGCGGACGTGAATTTATAGCATCGGCAATATCTGACAATATCGTAATGAAGTCGAAATAATTCAACGAGGAATTCCAATTGTTTTGAATAGACAATCCTTCACCACACGTATTAACTACCATTGCCTTCCTACCCATGGGCTATAAAGAGGAATTCGCTTATGCAAAATCTGATTTTTTCTTAAAAACTCTCTCCCATTTTCTGACACGAGGAAAGTTCCTAAGAAGTCAGTTCCTTGACTGAAGGAGCGCGCGTTGTCGCTATAGACGCAGTCAGGCACTCCAAAACGATTAACAAATCGTTGGAACGATTGAATAAATGATTTAGATGACATGTCATCTATAAGGTCTAAATAGACCACACGAATATTTAGACCAGGTGTAGGAATAAAATTTTTTTTTTTTAGCTGAGCCAGAGCTGCCTTTGACCCACCAATGTTTGGTGTGGTCAACACCTATGCTTAAAAGGCCTGAATAATTCCACCTGGTCTTTTGAATAATTGATGGAAACGCGGGTACCGAAAAGCAAAATTATTGAACTTTTGCGGAGCTATACATTCCTGCCTGCGACATTTTTTGATAGAAGGGCACGCGCTGATGTCACCAGGAGAAGCCTTTGGAGCCAGGCATGTTGTAAGGAGTGGCTTGTATGCCTAGATGCTTACACTTATGGTGAGCATCTCTTATAATTAAGAGGTGGTGGCTTTTTGACAGCAAGATGGGGTTAATTACATCATAATTGTAATAATTGCATCTTGACAAACGACCTTTGCTCCTGATGAGATTATTTTCATCCAAGAACAAGTTCAGATTATTTACCAAGGAACTTGGCCTGTGAAAGAAGGATTATTTTTAATCTCTTCTAAAAATTGAAGTTCTTCTAGAGAACGATTCTTTCTGCATTGTCTGCAGACAATACAGACGAGCTTTCAAATCATGATTATTTGTCACACTTCACAATGCTCCAAACTGGAATAATAAAGCAACTACTCGATGTAGTGTGCTCAAATTTGAATACTTGGACAAATCCACCTTGAACAACAGCAAAAACTGGAGATGCTGTTTCCAGTTCAGCTGATGGCCAGTAAATACTATTTAAAGACAGCCATTTTGGCCTTTTCTCCCAAAAGGACATGTTCTTTTGGAACTCTTTGAATGAAACCTCTGGTCAAGAAGGTCCGCTGTTATATCTTCGTTACCTGACGCCAGAAATTTAGGGACTTAACGAATAATTAGGCATTCTCTTTCAGAGGTAAGAAAGAGCTCTATGGTGCGAATGTGCACACGGTTCTTAGAATATTTATTAACTTTTGGATATACTATTTTGGATCGGCTTGAGGGGTGCTCACGCAGTAGGAGGCTTATGTTCAATTCCTTGAACTTGACACCAGAAGCGATCCACTCAACATTTGTGAGTAAAAAGCACTTTAATGCTAGCAGACAATAACTCCAACGCGAAGCGTTCCGCTTCCCTTTTACGGGAGCGATTTTCCCACTGACCAAAGAGATTTGGACTCTCCCACTGACGAGACATATATGCGAAGCGTAAGCGGCGAGCTTGCATCGCAGATATATGAATACCAAATCGCAGTCACTTGACTCAAATGAAGATCTCTAAAGGAGCCTCCTTCGAGAAGTTAAGGTCACTTGCTCAACTTCTCCAAAAATTTTTACGATTTCAGGGAGCGTTATATCATCCCACCCCACTACATCCGCTTCCCCATGGTTTTCTTCCATAAGAGGGCTGGCCTCGAGCACTGACAGGAGGTAAAGGCACTGGGGATCAATTCTGCTACGAGATCTCTCCGACAGGGAACTTATCTCTTGGTAGAACAATACTTAATGAGTACTAGACTCAGACTATCTTGAACAGTATTATATAAATATCTAAAAATTCTCTCTTCATCACTTTTATGAGTTGCAAGAGTTTGCCCTCCTTCTTGAATATTTCTTTGGAGGCTCCAGACGGTTCGGAGTTCAAGAATTTGGAGTTGAAGCCCCAATCACTCACGTAGGGTGGCCTTTGAAATATCTTTAAGTTCGTTGCGACGAGACGAAGAAGTGTACAAAAAATTGTCAACACGTACAGATTATTTTGAAGAGAGGTACGAGATCAGGAGGGTATTTTGACGTGATGTTGTCAAAGCCCCTGAACGTAAGGGCTGACAGCTAGCTGTGATGGTGGCGCCGTGATAACTCACCGCCCCTCAGCCTCCCAGAAAAACAGAAGCGATTTCTGTCTTCTTCTAACTTTAATTTGATCTTGAGGAAGGCCTTCGAATATCCCACTTAGAACATGATGAATTTGTTTGTTCTGAAGGACAGTAACAACTTAAATAGGGAAGCGATTAAATCTATCCCTGGATACGATGCCTGAGTTAAGAGGTAGAGGACTACAAAATATTTTCAGGCTGCAGTTAAGGACGGGACGAATTTTTGTCGTCACTTGAAGGGCCTGTTTATTATATTATAAGCTCTGTGGGGTATCCAGATGGCGAATTTATATGTCAAATGTCTTTTAGGATGCACCTTCACAGCCTCCACAATACCTTCTCTTAGGTATTCCTAGAATATTTCCCCATACTTGTTTGTCAAGCAAGCAGGAGCTGGCTCTCAAATTCTTTTTGACTCGTTGCATCGTAGCAGGCAACGTGATGATTTATTGGAACCTGCTCAAGAATATCTTGAAACCACGGAAGTTCCACGTGGTAACTTCCGTCTCGGAACTTCCCTTTGCCGTGGAATCTCTTGATGAGTATTTTCATCTAATGGAACCCCTAGTCCGCTCACTCATTGATACCGAAGACTCTAATTTATGGGGTTCTCAAGGCCCCAGTCCAAATCAGACTTCCCGATGTGGGTATGTAAGAGTGAATCCCAACCGGTGAAGTATCGGTTCCACTACAAAGATTGATTACATATTCAGGACGTTCCTGACAAGATCTTTGACATTTACGACAGCGGTATGGGGGCTCCGAGAATTCTGTCATGATTTTGTCAGCTTTCGGCGAAGAATTCATTCTTCCAAAGATTTTTTTCATTTTGGGATGGTGTCAAAAAAGATGTTACAGACCAAGGCACGTACCAAAGACAAGTTTCGGGCACTGCCCGAATGCATTTTTATACCTTTTTAAAATGCTTTAATAAATGATGAGTCGATGCCTAGCAGCCCATGAATATTTGAAACCTTGTCAACATGATTATTTTGATAGTGACTATCTGCCACTTTGAAACCTTTTTGGGTAATATTTTTCATAGCCTCCGTCAGGCCTTTTACATAAAAGCCGATATCCAATTCAGGATCGATGTTTACAGGTATGTTAGAATATTTCCCACAACAAATGCCCATCTCTAAATTTAAAGACCGCAAAGATCTCAATTCTTTTCCCAAAAATGTTTTTATGGATCTCTGATGACTAGGAAGACTATTTTCATTGACTCCAATTTTTTAAGGATATAAAATACGTGGACTGACTACCTAAATCAAAAAGCACGTACAACGACATAATGTGCCCTTCTTGATATTGAGAGAAATTGGGCAATATTTTGACCCACGGATGAAGCTGTACCTTATATGATTTGAAGAGCCACTGACTTGACGACCATTTGACTCATCCTCGACTGATGTTGACGGACGACTATCTTCTGAAGAAGCCACTACGGACACGTTTCCACTATTTTGAAATCAAAGAAGCTGTTATAGCGATTTTTGACCATTTACTGGGTAACTAAGTCCATAACTCTTGCCAGGACATTTATTTGCGAAATGGTTGCTGCTTGAGCAGCTTGAGCAGCTTGAGCACATGCGCAGCTCTTTGCAGCGATCTCTCCTGCTTTCAGGAGAAGAATATACTTCACAAGAAATCATGCGATGATTTCTGTTGCAAAATTTACATTTTGAAACAAATGATGATTTAGAAGATTTTTTTTTTAATCTCATCCTTTGACTGCATTCAGTTTACGACGATGAAGTTTCAAAACTATTCTCTCTTTTAGAGGAAGCATTAAAAGCTGACTTATGCTCAAAAGGAAGGAGCACGATTACGCTCAAATCCCTTTTTAGGGGCAGTTTTATTTTTCCCTTCCTCTTCTCCATAGACTTGATTATTTTACCGTAATGATCCAAGATTACATTAACGGAAGGATATTCATCCTGTGTGATTAATTTGAGCTCACGAAGAAAGTCAGTTGGAAGTTTGTCCACGATTATATGACCCATGAGCTTACAGCCCGCCGAAGGATCTTCAAAGAAATCGAGTCCAAACAACTTGAGCTCATGAATATATGCCCTTACATCTGACAGGAATATTCGAATATGTTCAGAATTATTTTCTAAAATAGGCGCAGAATCGATCTTATGAAAATGCGAATCAATTATATACGATTCGTTTAAGTAGAGACTTTTTAATATTTCGAAAGCGACTTCCAAATTGAAGTCGACATTAGTTAAATGCTCAATATTTTTGAGCGCATTGCCTGATAACAATGACTTCAAATATGTCTTTTCTGACATAAAAAATGTCTTTTCTGGCCCCATAAACATTTTGAAAAGACAGAAGGAACGAGCGGAAAAAATGCCGCCCTGAACTCTTGACACTTTATTGCACGATTTTTACTTCCTGTTTAGATGCATGAATATATTTTATTATATTCTGCATCTCTTGACGTGATATTCCGTCTTCATGAGAGGCCTCTAAAGCTGCAGTATGCGCAGACGGAGGAGGAGATGGTGAACTAAAACGCGGTGTCATACGCCAGATTAGTTTTTCATTCTGAGTATGGTACTGTACCGATTCGATTATTTCTTCGTCTAAAATAGACGAGTCACACTGAAGGATGGATGATTTTGTGATGACTTCTTCGATCAGAGCATCAAAGTTTTTAACTTCCTCCAATTTTGATTTAATTTCCTTCAATTTTGAGGAGACGATGTGACTATCTTCATGGCTTTCTGCAGAAAGATCGAGAAGATTTTTGAAAAGAGTGTGATTTTTCTTTTTATCACCACTCTCAGTCTCTTAATAGGGGACAGTTTTGATTTAACATTTTTCGTGAGGTTGACTAATTCTTCTGGAGTTAGGGTGTTATTGTCCTCCAACTCAGACACGATTTGACGAAGAGACTTGTCTTCAAAAAGAGACATTTTTAAATGAAAATTTGAAAACGCAAAAAAAAAAAAAAAAAAAAAAAAAAAAAAAAAAAAAAAAAAAAAAAAAAACAAAAAAAAAAAAAAAAAAAAAAAAAAAAAAAAAAAAAAAGCAAAAAAAAATACGAAAATTAAAAAAAAATTTCCGCAAAAAAATGCTTAATATATGAGCAAAAAGCACGATTTAAATTTAATATAAAAATTAACAAATGCTGTTAAATAAACAATTTCTGCGAAGGATAAGAAAAAAAATACCAAGCAAAAATAATATTTCCTAACAGGAAGATATCTAATTGCAGAAATATTTTTTCTCTTTAACTCAATTGGTCAGATATTCGAAAAGAAGTTAAAACTTGAGTTTTTCTAATCAGTATCGACCTATATATATATATATATATATAGCATATATATATATCTAATAACAACCTTAACTTATATATATATATATATATATATATATATATATGCTGCTGTGTTAATTAATTCTGCCTAACACTTATACTACACCTGTAACATAACTATAAATACTATATATCTAGACCGATGATTACAAAAGATATAATGCAAAGAAACACTATATCTACTACGACTGACTTTTTCTCACGCCAAACGCAACAAAAAGCTAAATTGTGAGGTGGATATATGAATTCTATTTTTCTACGCAAGTGCCCAAAATCCATATATATATATATATATATATATATATATATATATATATATATATATATATATATATATATATAACTGCTGCTGCTGCTATCTGCTATATCATCTATAGTGATATAATAATATATATATATATATATATATATATATACCATATTTATATTTTCAATCTTAAATTTACGTCTTTTCTACAGAATATTTTCGAATCGAACGCAAAGATTATTTCCTGCAGAATATATAATGTGTGTATTTAAACCAAACTAATCAGTTTTTTACAAGACGATTTTCAATATGAAAGAAATATTTTCTTTCTCAGATACTTAAGCAAAGCAAATTTGCTTCACACAAAATATAAATAAATTGATGGTGTAATTTTTCCATGGAAATTTTCCATGTTATATATTTGATGAAAGTTTAAACTAATTTCGTAAAAGTTGATGATTTATGAACGGCAGTAGTTGACCGACTTAACGAAATAGACTTTAACTTTTAACGAGAAAAACAACTTTAAAAACAAACCTTTTCTCAAGATAATATAATTGGAATGATTATATCATTTATTTTGATTGGAGATTAGCAAATTACGCTCATCTGAATATTCAGTTCAAATTAAGAACTTGATTAATTCTAAAAATTAGATATTGGCAGAAGTACAGAAAATTGATTTTGATTACTTACTGCTGCAAGTTTAGCATTTCTAGAGGAGTATATCTTGGAAAGCTAGGGTCTTCACGTTTCCTAAACATTTAGAAAAGTGGGATTAGGCTTTTGATTACCTAAAACTGTTGAAAGGTTTGTTTTCTCAAGGCAGAACAAAGGCAGTTCACCCCGATTTTAAACACCCCAGAACATTTAAATGCACTGAACGATCTTCGAATATTTGAAATACTTGGCTCTTAAACAGAATAAATAAATCTTATAACAAACAAATAAGTAAAAGTTCACAATGAAGTTTAGGGTATACACCCTTAAAGCTTTTTACGGAGCCGAGAAACGAATCAATTTAAATAAGAACTTAACAGCTCGACGTCTAAAGACGAAAGAAGTAATCAGCATGAAGCTAACAACGAAAGATGTTTTCAGCTCAAAGGCTAACAGCGAATGAATATCTCAAATACCAAAAAATCACTCTCTACTCTTTGCATTTGGCAACCCCTAGGTTTCCAAGAAATACATCTTTCCTACAGCAGCTCTGACTACGAGATTTTTTATATTATATATATATGTATATAATAACCTTAACATATATAACCAACAACCAGCAGCATATATATGTATATACCATATGTAACTACACCGTGTATAGTAATATAGCAACCTTATACATATATATTTGCTGTATATATAGCCAACCTTAGCCAACAACACTACATAATAACTAACTATACCTGCTGTGCTGTATGCTTAACCATATATATATATATATATATATATGCTAACCTTATATATATTTAGTATATATATATATATATATATATAACAACATATATATATATATATATATATATATATATATAGATATATATATAACCCATAACCTTAACCCATATGTAACTTCTTGTATATATATATATATATAACCTTAGCATAGCATAAATATATATGCTGTATAACAACCTTATATTATAATATGTATATAACATAATATTAACAATAACATATATGTAACATATGTATATATATATGTAGATCACATGCTGTTGCATATAACATATATGTATATATTTATATATCATATACAGCAATAATATAACATATACTACCTTAACATATCTTTGCTCCTGACTGCTGTATATATATATACTTATATATATATCTGCTCTTATATATATATATATATATATATATATATATAATCAACATATATTTATTTTACAGATTGTCTGCCTCACCTTGAGGGGGGCCACTTAAGCAGAACATAAAATGGAATAGTGAGGCTCCCACTCAAAAGTTCAAACCTAAAACAAATTTCTCGAGTGGGCTGAACTATGGGCTTTAAGAGAGAAAATATTAAATAACAGGAGGGCAAGATGGCTGAAAAGAATTCCACTGCACAGAAGTGGCTAAAAAGAAGGGGCTTCCAATCGAGAAAGTCTGGATTTTTCATTCCCCATTCAAAAGTGATGTTCTGAACATAAGTGACTGAAAAGGAGGTACCACAGGGCTATGGTGGTGGAATACGAGATTTCAACTCCCCCTAGTATCTGCCGTTATAGTACCTATAGAAAAGAGATAGTACGAAAACGTCACGTCGCAGAGATAGAGGGTCAAAGGAGTTTGGAGGTAATGGACTTTTAACAATAATTTTATGTAGATGAATCAAAAATTTAAAAAATTATGCTCAAATTAAAACCTTTGGGATTTTTCCACCAGTTATGCATTGAATAAAACCTATGGGATTTTTCCATCAGCTATGCTCAAATTAAAACATGGGATTTTTCCATCAGTTATGCATTAGTTAAAACCTTAGGGATTTTTCCATCAGTTTATTGTTTATGTTTGAAGACCAAAGGCATTTATGTTGTTCACAGGGTGAGACATTAGAGAAGGCCGAAAAGGAGATAAGAAAGTTGAAGGCGAATTTGAGGAGGGAGAAATAAAGAGGAAGTTGAGTTTTATAAGGTCAATTTCTAAGGGTGGTTGTAACACCACCAAATCCATCATCCACCAATTATAGAATGGAAATTGCAGACGTGAGGCAATTCTAGATGCTAAAGAAGGAGCGGATATAAAATGAGTGGAAGAATGAGTTGGGTCATCGACGTAAGAAGGAACAGATTATATATATATATATATATATATATATATATATATATATATATGTATATATATAGCTCTAATATCTATATATAGATTTACCTTTTATCCACATATATATATATATTATATATATATATATATATATATATATATATATCTTATATATACTACTAACATTTATATATATATATATATATATTTATATATATATATATATATATAACTATTTATATATATATATCTTATAACCTTATATATATATATATAACAATAAACATCTATATATATATATATACTGCTATATATATATATATATATACTCTTTCTTATATATAACTTATAACTAACAACCATAACATAAATAAATCTAATATTTGGCTAATTATGGCTAATTTTTAACCAATAAACCTTTAGTATAAAATTCTTGAGGATTACAACCAAATTAAGAGGAGATAAAATCAAAAACATTAAGTTAGTAAATAAATCCTTGTCACAATAAATTAAAAGCATAAGCTTTCCGACCTTGAATTCTACGGTCCTCTTTCAGTAAAAGAACTGCATCTGAAAGAGGATAGACAGGGAGTGAAAGCGTGCCCTGACCTTGACTTTTTCACAGTTACATGCGTTTTGATGGTACTCCCTGTGTGGTTGTAATCAACTGATGTACTACCTAAGTCCTCGAACCTCCCAAAGTCACATATAAATATATACTAAATATACATATATATATATATATATATATATATATGCCCCCTTCCAATACTTCATTCATTGCGCTAAAATCCTAAAATTGGTCTCTAACTTCACGCCTATTTAAAGGAAGCTTTAAAGTAATTTAAACAACACATATAAATATATACACTTTCATATATGCATACATATATATATACATATATATATACATATAACTGTATATATATATTATATATATATATATATATATATATACTATATATATATATTTATATATATATATATATATATATATATATATACTATATATATATATATGTATATATATACTGCTATGCTGCTGTAACTATATATTATATATTATATCTTATATCTTATTATATCTTTACTAACTTATATACATATATATATATATATACTATATAATATATATATTATATATATATATATATATATATGCTGCTACCAACCTTATATATATACTGTAACATATATATATATATATATATATATATATATAGCAACTATAACGTATATATATATATCTGAAATTCCCAACGATTATTGCGGCGGCATATGTGCCGCGAGATCTGTCAGGGGTGCCGCGTGATTTTTATTCTAATTGTAACATCTGTAATCATTTTAATGAGCTTACACAGATTCAATTTATTAGGCAAAGAATTCTTTAAAGGCTTTAACACTCCCACTCTCTCCTGAAAGTTAATTATATATATATATATATATATATATATATATATATATATATATATCTTACACTATATATATATATATAACTTTATATATATATATATATACTGCAACTTAGCAACACAATATAACATATACATATATATATATGCTTATATATATATATATACTTAGCATACTCTTGCTATCTTGCTGCTATGCTAACTATATATATATATCTGCAGCAGTTGCGGGGACAAAGGTCTTTACCGAAAAGGCGTAAGACAGTGAGATCTCTCTATAATCACCATGCACTCTAATTCTATGTCTATTGTTAATTTAAAACTACTTTCCATTTTGTTTTTAAGAATTTATTGCTAGAAGAGTTCGATAAGGAAAGAAGTGGAGAGTGTTGTACTATGAATATGGGAAATGAATCATGAAGCTTCAAATAATACAGGATAAGTATTTATATTATTTTAAAATTAGAAGAAATATTTATATGGAAAAAGTGATAAATTTAAAATACAATTTTATTTAAATATGATTTAGTCAAGATTTTATTTTAAAATATTTTTTTTAAGAACAATTTTAATTTAGAAAATAAAATTGTCACATGGAAAAAAAAGATTAACTAACTCTACACCCAGCATCCTGGATACGGGAAAAGTCAAAATGGAAATAAAATAGTTATTACCTGGTTCTATACTTGATTTCCATAATTGGTTCTACGTTTGGTACTGCCATTGGTTCTATCTCGGTTTACAAGAATCTTACCAGTTAATGAATATTAAGTTATTAAAGACTTTGCTTTGTCATTTGTTACTGCCAAGCCCAGATCTGATTCCAAAAGCTTTGCACGATGGCGTGAAAATTCAGGTTGGACAGTCTATCAATGGATTTACACAGGGGTTAATTAGTATAGTATGGACGTGAATGAAAGTCTTGTAAATTATTCAGAAGGAATTTGAGAGAGTTTAGATAGTAACCAGGGGAGAGAAGACCTATTAGAACAATTTGAAGAGAAGTTATACAACCTTGTGAAACATATTGGAAATATATAGATGAAAGTCATACAACTTTGAGAAACTTGTTGGAACTATTTGAAAGAAAGTTTAGTAGTAGTAAAAACGACTTTCACCTGTATTAAAGAACTATTTTTATTGGAAGAAGTTTACTTACTGAAAGTAAAGGATCGTTGATATTATAAGGAGTACATCTGCGACTCAGTAATAACTTTGAGATCTGGAGACTTATTAGGTTTCACTGCACTTCGTATCTGGGAGAGTTGGAACCTACTTCGTGAATCATACCCTAGACATTTTTTACAACTTATACTGTTTTATTTTGTGTTATTTAATAAACGAATTCCGGGAAGTCACGCTGTTATTGACGGAATCCCCATCTTGTGACAATAAATTGGAGGATTATCATAGCAAGATACTAAAAGAAAAGAAATACTGAGACCAATAAATTGAAGACTCTGTCTGAACTTGCTTCTAAGAAGAGGAATATATCAGCGGTCTTATTTGAAACAGTTCCTAAAAGAATATCACCGTCGTCATTCAGAGTAAAGACAACTCTAGTGATATAGATATTAAAGTGTGAGCTTCTATTAAAATATAACTTTTGAATATGGACTGCGCTGCAATAGCAAAGATCGCCCTAGATCTTAGACTAAAGGGAAAAGAGGCGAAGGAGTTTATAAAGAAGCCAAATAAGCAGCAGAGAGAGAAGCTACCAGACAAGCTGCTGAGAGAGAAGCTGCCAGAGAAGCAGCAGAGAGAGAAGCTACCAGACAAGCTGCTTTAAGAGAGGCTGCCAGAGAAGAAAGAGAAGCGGAGGAGAGACAAAGAGAAGCTGACAGAGAAGCAGCAGAGATACAAAGAGAGAGCACGAGCTAGAGCTAAGGAAAATAGAATTGCAAGCAAGCAATGGTAATCAACAACAAGTTGCAAACAATAACGATCTTAAGGCGAGAGTGCCTAAGCTCCTTCCTTTCGTGGACAACAGGGACGAAATAGACTGCTACCTCAAACGCTTCGAAAGATTTGCGGAAATAAACGGCTGGGATAGAAGGAATTGGGCATCTCACCTTATTAACAGGGAAAGCTTTAGTCACATATTCCCGCATTCCTAAAGAAGATTCGAAAGACTACGACAAACTGAAGAATGCCCTCCTACTGTGCTACAATTTGACAGAAGATGGCTACCGAATAAAATTTAGGAGTGCGAAGGCATACAATGATGAAAGACCCATACAATTCATAGATAGGTTGAAGAATTACTTCATGAAGTGGACAGAACTGGCGGAGATAAATAAGAATTTTAATGACATCATCAATTTGATAGTAGCGGACTTTCTTAACACTTGCCCGAAAGATCTGGCAACATTTTTACGGGAAAGAAAGATTAATAAATTATACGTCATTGCTCAAGAAGCGGAGAACTATCTCCTGGCCCACAACAAAAATTTAACATCAACGACTAGTAGAGAAGACCCCTCCAAGAAAGAGAAGAAAGATGCCATCGAAAGTTTTAAATACACCGAAAGACCCAAATACCAGTCCACTTGTTTCAAATGTGGGAAGAAAGGGCACAAGGCATTTGATTGTAAAAATTATATCACCTATAAGAGAGAAAA
>JABUQX010142052.1:0-17500 GCA_015478945.1 Trachelipus rathkii
CAACGAGATCTAAAGTAAGTTACAATAGTAGAGGTCATTAATTTCCACAGAACCAAGCGTTTTTCTAGCTCTTCTGGTTTTATTACATCTTTCATTCTTTTAAACCGTCATCATTTTCATTAGATAGTTCAAAATACTTCCTTAGCGTTGAATTAATGGTTTTACATCGGAGACAGAAGCTATAGAGGCGCTGATTTTTTTTGGTAATTTCGTCAAATGGTTTCAGGAGCTTAATGCAGTGTGATATGATGTCATTTTCCACATTAGTAAGAATGTTAACTTTGGAATATGAACTGGCGTACAAAACAAGAGGTTTTTTTGAGCAATACCATTCTTTCGATCATTGATCTGTTATTGATTTACTTGTAAAAGGTGTTGGTTCTGTAGATTTGTTTTTTTCCTTTAAATGGGTGGCGAATTAATAGACTGTTCAGTTGAAGTTTTCAACTGCAACACAAAGTGGCAATTTAACTTGTTCTAATATTGTGTTACAAAAAAACTTGCCTTTGTAACGGGGATCTAAGTAAGTTGCAATAGTATGAAGGTCATTAATTTCCACAGAACCAAAGCGTTTTTCTAGCTTTGGTTTTATTACATCTTTCATTCTTTTTAAACCGTCATCATTTTCATTTGAAGATGGTTCAAAATGCTTCCTTAGCGTTGAGATTAATGGTTTTACATCGGAGACAGAAGCTATAGAGGCGCTGATTTTTTTTGGTAATTTCGTCAAATGGTTTCAGTAGCAATGTGATATGATGTCATTTTCCACATTAGTAAGAATGTTAACTTTGGAATATGAACTGGCGTACAAAGCAAGAGGTTTTTGAGCAATACCATTCTTTCGATCATATGAAGTGTACTATTCCAGCGAGTTGGAACGTCTTTGATAACAGTAAAGATATGAAATATCAAGCCGTTTGAAGTGCCTTCAACTCATTTTCTTTACATTCTGATTCACCTTAAAATCTTCTTCACATAAAATTCTTTATCAAATCTCAAAAAAATAATATATATATATATATATATATATATATATATATATATATATATATATATATATATATATATATATATATATATATAAGTAAAAATACTATATATATATATATATATATATATATATAATTACGAACGTCCACCGATATTCCCTGCAGAACAAACCTGGACCATCCTTGCCGCTGTCCCGTCTCTGCTAGTCCTGTCTCCCTCTTGGCACCATCAAGAATATAAACTCAAAATTAATAAAATCACCTTTCCACCGCTGTCAAAGATGCCTTTCCCAGACCCTAAGAATGACGCAAGAACATCTCTTATTATACTGCTTTGACTTAACGGATATCAGACTCGGTTTCGGCTCTGGCTCCGGCCCGAACTCCTTTAATTTATAGTAAAAAGAAATATTTCGGCTTCGGATCTATCTCCTGCTCCACTCTTCCCCCACCCCCATCTCCACAAAAAAAAGTACTTCAGCTTGGCTTAGCCCAAAACTTTGTGACTACGCTTCTCCGGCTCCGGCTCCGCAGCCCTGCCTGAGCCCTGCTTAGATGTTGTTAAAAATGAACACTACCATTCATTTTCACTTCTGAAAACATCTTTTACCAATTAATTCACGTATATGAGAGAGAGAGAGAGAGAGAGAGAGAGAGAGAGAGAGAGAGAGAGAGAGAGATTCCATTGCTAGTTGTTACTCTTTAGACTTTAATGTGCCACACAAACCGAAGTATTTTATGTCTTGTCGCATTTATTGCTTTAATTGAGATGTTTATTCTTTCTTGTTTTCAATAATAATTTCTTATATTTTTGGACCGCAAAACCTTCAGTAATCATCTTCAGTACCATGTTTTAGGTGTATGTAGTGTCTTTCATCTATATTCATAAAATCCATGACTCACGAACGGCTAAACAGTAGTGTTAACCACCCATAACATTTAGTGAATCTTTTTCTTGTATTTATTAATATTAATATAAGTTAAATTATTTATGTTATTGAGCGCATTACGGGTTTTATATATATAATTCTCATGGTTTCTTCTTCACATCTTCTATTAAATTTAAATACCTTAAGATAGGGGTTCTCTACCTATGGGGTACCGATCCAGGATCGCAGACACTTTCGATGGGTCAAAACTATATTACTAATTTATTATTATTTTACATATGTTTATTATTTATTATTTTATATATTATTATTACTTATTATATTATTTTATATTTATTTTATATTATTTATATTTTATATTTTATAATTATTATTTATCTATTATATATTTATATATGATTATTTCATTCATATATATATATATATATATATATATATATATATATATATATATATATATATATATATATATATATATAATATATATATATATAATATATATATATATATATATATATATATATAATTATAACAACATTTTTAATTTCAAAATGAGAACCATGGGTCGCGAAGTTAATCGTCCTCTTAATTTTGGGTCGCGGTCAATAAAGGTTAAGAACCATTTCCTTAACAAGAGTTAAGCGTTGATCAGTTTCACCAAGTTTCCCAAACTCCTTCATTAGTATGACCAGTTTTTTCAATATTTATTTTAGAGCCTTATATATTTGAATTAGTTGCTCAATCGGTAAAGCGACAGAGTCGCATGGCAAGGGTCCGAGTTCGATTCCTCGTCGGGATCCTAGGTAGAAATTACCTAGAGGAGTTCCCTCCTTGAATAGGGCTATGACCGTGAGGTGTAAACTTAAAAAAAAAAAAACAAAAAAAAAAAAACTAGAACGTTCAGCAAACACTGAAGTATCTCTTTAGAACCAAACACAAGTGCAAAATTTAGTCCAGAACTATCGGTTTTTGCTTTTCACATTAATGTAATCATCTTCCACTCCTTCCTTCATATGTAAGTGGATTTCTATGTAATGTGGATTATCAACGTCTCTGGTTTATTGTCTCTGTATAATTCTAGAAAGCACTCTTACCATGACCTATTGATTCCCCATTTCTACTGTTCAGTCCTCCATTATTGTCTTTCCTTGTTCATACATTTTTCTGCTGATTAATCAGAAAAAAATTTAGAACATTATTTCTTTGCAACTTTGTCTTTATTTATCTTACTTACTTCCTTCATCTACCATGTTCATAACATTTTCGGTTATTCATTGCGTTTAAGCCTTACATTTCCACTTTGGAATAAACACTTCATTTGCTTCTAAATGACTTTTTGTAATATTTCTGTTATTAAGCTGTCTTCTCTTACCTCCTCTTTCATAGGTTCATAATTTATTATTTACTTATTTGAATATAAAGTTTCGAAACTCTAAATATTATTAAATAAATAAGATTTATTTAGATACTGCTATTTAAGACAAGACAAATAACGAATGGTTTAATCCTTAGGAAGATTCAACAATAATAATTATTAATCTACTCCTAATAATACGTGTTAAAATTACAAACTTCCTGGAATTTCCTTCCTGAATTAATAAACAAGCGCCATGAAAACAATTTTGTTTACTTGCAGGTTTGATTGATTGTTTCAAGGCTGATTGACTCCGAAATTGATATCCATCATAATAGGAAGTAAATTTATTTGATTGCGAGAGGAACAAAGATTACAAAAATGGAAAAGTTACCCATCTACTCACACACACACATCACACACACACACACACACACACACACACACACACACACACACACACACACACACACACACACACACACACACACACACACGAGCACACACACCCGCACAGCACACACACACACACACAACTATATATATATATGTAACATATATATATATATATATAACTCTATATATATATATATATATATATATATATATACTATATCTATATCTTTATATGTTTATACTTATATATATATAATACTCCTATATATATATATATACTCTGCTAAGACGATCTGAAAGTGTATGTACGGTTGTGCAACATGTTAATCCCAAGAGCTTATTTATTCAATTATCTTAATCTACCTCGGTTTACACCTTCAGGATTCCATAAGTGGCGCAAGTGACGCGTTGGTGACACGCACAACAACCGCTTGTTTCGAGAAAGGGTTCGAACACTTAATTAATTAATTACCTGAAGAGCAACGTCAAAGATTGAAATTTGAAAAGCGGTGACGTTCTCTCCGTGTTAGGTTGCCGGGGGAAAATAAAGATGTAAAACGTGAATGATAATAAGAAGAAAAGAGAAAGAGAAGGAGGGGTGAGAGGGGAAGAAAATCAGGATGAGATGGAGGAAGAAAAGGAGGAGAAGGAGATCAAGCAGAGAAGAATAAGGAGAATGAGATGGAAGAAAAAACAGAGGAATGAATGGGAGAGGAATGATGAGGAACAAGAAGAAAATGAGGAGGAAATTGAGGAAAAAGCTGAGGAAGAAAATAAGAAGATGGAGGAGGAAGCAGAGGAAGCATAGAACGAAGAGATTAAGGATGAAATGGGAAGAAAAAGAGGAAGAAAATGAGGAGGATGGAGGAGATTTGTCACTTCAATTAATTAAATTCTATTATTACACTCTGAAATTTGTTTATGGTTGTCAGTGCACACTTTGTAATTATGACATAACTAAATATATATATATATATATATATATATATATATATATATATATATATATATATATATATATATATATATATATATATATATATATATATATATATATATATATATATATATATATATATATTATAACTATACACGCCTCGTGGCGTAGGAGGTTGACTAGCCGACTCTCGTGCGAAAGGACGCTGGTTCAATCTCCACAGCCAACAGTCCGGTTTTACACGCATCTTCCTGGGGCCAGGCATTAAAACTCGGCTTGCGACACTTGGTGGTGACAGGCTTGGGATAGCCGACGCAAAGTTTGATTTCCTCTAGTCCCCACCCTGTTACCCTCTGAGAGGGTTAAGCACACGTTCAAGAGAGGAAGTTATATATATATATATATATATATATATATATATATATATATATATATATATATATATATATATATATATATATATATATATTTTTTTTTATATAATCCATTAATAATTTCATGTATTGCATATGCCAAGCGGGGGTGGGGGGTTGGGTAGTAATAATTGGGCGCCAACTATCGAAATTTGCTTTTAACCTACGAAAAAATGGGGGAGATATTGAGCGAATAAAAGGGGTAATAGCCCCCCTCCCTCTCTCTCTCTAATTTTTATTCCCCCTTTTTCTTATAAACGTAGTTAAGGAGTAAATCGACTTCTGTTTGTTGTATATACAATCCACATGTAGGTACGGCTTTATTACAGGATAGCACACACAAACAAACACCAAATAATAGATATAAATGCCGTGGTACAAAAAATAAATGATATAATATAATTGCGAATATAATTTTGTAGTGTGAAGAAGGAAGGCCTCCTTTGCCCCTCCCCCTTTCTAGTGGAATTCCTTGCTAAACATACAGGCGTACACGAAACATGTACACATGTATGTGTACCAATTTCCACTACAAAGCGGAAGAACCCTCTTGGAAATATACAGAAAATTCCCAAGATTCCTTCAGAAGGAAATAATAGGTAAAAGCAAGATGAGGAGAAAAAAAAACAGGACAGCGTGTTTTATGTATCTCCAATAGATGAGACTGAAGAGATTTCAAGTATCATCTAAACTACTCTAGTAGGATAGTTAGAGAGCGCTTGTTTCTTCACAAATACAAATAATTAATCTCGTGTGTATAAACCAACGATGGAGTACTCACCTGAGTTCAGCTCACTCTTATGATTCATACCCACACAATGACGTACTTACGGAACTCGAATTACAAGCAAGCACAATTATAAATCACCATTAACTAACATGCAATTAGAAATTACACATAAATGCACTAAATTAATAATTAATAAAAGGTTGAAAATGTAATTAGGCCTCTGCTTCAAATAAGATTGAAGAGACAAAGGCAAAACACAATCACAGCACCAAAACAAGGATACACCGTGTAAGCAGCGAATGCGATCAGTAAGAAGACCAACATGCGACTAAAAACAGAGGAGAATAAAGGGTGTGCCATTGGGCATTCGTTGCTAAAGATGTTGCAATCTTGGAATAAGGTGCGATGACCTCAATCTCGGACGTGAGAGAATGGGCATTTTAAACAAATCCTGATTGCAAAAGTACCTCCTTTATTGTGAAAGGGAAATTCTTTAACTTTATAACTACCTCATTCTGAAACAAGGAGGCTCGAAACTATAGTGCAGAAAAAATAAGAAAAATAATAATAATAATAATAAAAAAAACAATGGTCGATATTTGAAAAATCGTCGACATTAAACTTCTACAGAGAAGGAAAAAAAAGGTTTATTGAAGACTATGTTTATAGTATTGCAATAAAAGAGAAAAATATGAAGGCCTCCATTCTTCCGGGAGATATGGATGACAAAAAAAATGGTTTACTTAAGATACAACCCCTGTAACCTCAACCCATTAAAGTCTCAGTCGCGTTTGTAGGACGCTCTAAATTCTCAAATGATGAATAGCATATAAGATACTGAATACTCCGTTTCCATCGTGCTAATCTAACCCTTTGAATTGTTTGGATAGTAGACCATTCAAAGAATAACAATTGTTTAGCTCAACCAACAATAAATACCCCCTTCGAAGGGGACGTGGTCTCTGGGAACGCCCCTTCGACTCCCCGAAAAGAAAGGGATGGTTGAGTATGAAAAAAGATATTGTCATTCCTTCATATTCAAGGGAAATATATAAAAGGGGTTATCACCTCTTTAAAGTCCCAGGAATTTCTCTATACGACGTGATCATATCGCGTCATACGCCCATCCAAACGCCTAGGGAAACGTGACTAACAAGAAGGGGTTTTAGGATAATTCAGTTTTTAAAGTGAGATATGATAAAAAAAATGAACGCCCTACAATTGCCCTGAAAGCTTCGAAAGGTTTGCAGGCTAACGCGAGCTTAAATATTAGGTTTGCACCATGTTTAACGCAAATGTCATCCAACATCCCCCGAATACAAGGAAGCCAAGATAAAAGTTCTACAGTTGTGTCTATGGAGCACAAGATAAAAGACGTTACTGCGCAGTGTACGTAATGTCTAATTGTAGAACATTTGTATGTTATGTCAAAGGACACAAAAAAAAATGTTTCGACTATTCTTCATCTGAAAGAATAGCCTTAATGCGTTGTTTCGCTAGAATGTGAGCTTGACGTGTAGTTCTCTCCGGTTGAGAACCCAATGTCGAGGTAGGTTCCTCTAAAGAGGACGCGTCATCTAAATTAAAAATATTAGAATGGATTTCTAAAGGGTATAGATGCACTATAGCTCGAGTGATCTCCCCATTATTTGTATTTAATGAAACTGATCGGACGTACCCATCAGGAGAAGTGTGAAGGGTTTTTACTATGCCTAATTCCCATTTCAAACGAGGACCATCATCCTCCACCAAGACTACATCACCGATAGCAATGTTAGGATGGCCAGAAACATTCCAAGATTGCTTAAGATTAAGTAAATAGTCCTTACTCCATGCACACTGGAATTTGGAAATAAGCGAAAGCGTGTACCGATACCTTTTATTTAATTTAACCGGGTCCCGGTAAGTAGTGTCCGACTCTAAAAGCTCTTCTGGAATAGGAAGAGTGTTAAATTTATAACCCACAAGTGGGTGTGAGGGTGTGAGAGGCTCCTTGCAATAAAGCTCGTCTCCCACAAAAGTGATATTTTCCCGGAATGACTCTAAAGTTGTTTTTTCCGCTTCGATGAATCGTTCATTTGGTAGGATGTCAATGTGTGATAGAGACCACAGTCGGTCTAAATCCTCAGTGGGGAATGAAGCTTCCTCTCCTTCTTCTTCTTCGGGTGCACTAGAAGGAAACTGCTGTTTCTCCACCTCCTCTTCATCGCTAAGTTCGGACGGAAGATGTTCCGCTCCGATTTCTTCTTCGCTTATTGTGGAGGAGGGGTGGTGCTCCTTGTTGAAGGGGATTGTTTCGGGTCTAACATCGTCATAGAGACGAACTTCGGCCCGATACGTTGAAACGACCGAAACCTGTGACTCAGAATTGGAGACAAAGGGTAATTCCCCCCAAATTAATTTTCCAACGTTGGTAACCATCAGGTTGATTCCGCGGAAAGTCTCATATGACTTCAAAAATCGGGGAAGAGCGTCCGAGCCAAGAAGAATCCCTATATCTGTCACGGTATTTCCAGTGGGATAAGGGTTGGCTAATTTGACATGATGTCTACGTAGCATCCTTGTTGTCTTGACCAATCCAGGGATATGAATATCTGTGGGAAGGTGATCAACAACGATAGCAGAGATGGGAATGGTGCCATCTTCCGTCTTAATTTTTAAAGTCACGACATCACGCAACATGGCGGGGCCATTTTGATTGATGCCGTTGATAGCTATACGAATTTTGGAGTGAGGAACACATTGCAATGCTCTCACCACTGAGCGAGATACAAGACTGCGTTGCGAGGCTTGATCATAAAGCGCTCTTACAAGTATAGTCTTGTCTCCTTTATAAACAGATAAGTCTGCTAATGGTAAAGCAACTCCTCTATTTGCTGAGAGGAGTGTTGTCACATTCGAAGTCTCCTGAGGAGGAGACGCGGGTTGTGTCTGTGGGGAAACGTTTGCCCTCTGGCTCTAGTTTTCAATTTGACTACAGAACACTACAAGATGATATGTTGCCTGACACTTAAAACAAGGCCTTTGCTTTTGGCAATTGGAGGTGGTGGTTCTGAGCCAAACACCTTTCACACCAACCTTGGGCCTTAACCACCTGTTGTCTCAATTCTGGTGTCGGAAGCAAGACACACTCCGAAGGATAATGCGGTCCTTTACAAAATCTACATATTATGACTTTATCCCCAGTATTCTCACTGGTGGGGGCCGCATTTTGAGCAGGTTGTTTCGTAGAGTGGGATTTTGTTCCCGTAGTAGTCAAAATTGTTGAAACCTTAGGTTTGGCTCCTGTGGACTTCTGTTTGTTTGTTGGTAATTGTTGTGAAGTGTTACTTCCTTTAGATGATTCCCTGGTCTCCTTGGCTCCTTTGGTTTCGGAAGAAATTTGTCTAGATGCTTCCAAAAAAGAGAGGGCTTGATCTACCATCTCCACGAGAAAGTCTAGAGTCCAATTTTCTTTGGCCTTGCCCCAGGGTACTTTATCCTTTATCTCCTGAGGTATTTTCTGAGCTAGGAGGGAACCTAGAATGATTGAGCAACTCTTACAATCACCAACCATCTCCTTATTCTTAAGGGATTCTACATAGCAGAACAAATCTGCTTTAAATCTATACAGATCCTCATGATTATATTCAGGGGAAGACAGTCCACATAATTTCAAAATTAGCGCCTCAATGACCTTAGCTTTGTTACCAAAATCATTTTTGAGCTGCTTCAAAACAATCTGGTAGTTCTCTCCGACCCGTGAGTATCCGGAAACAAGTTTCAAGGCATTACCCCTTAAGCAGTCGAAAAGAAGTTCCAATTTAATATTGTCCTTATAACCGTGACCTTCTGCTATTGACTCGAATGACTCTAAAAATGATTGAAATTCAATTGAATTTCCATCAAACAGTGGTAGCTTTTTAGTAGGAGGCCTAAAAAGACCGAAGTTATGGTCGTTCCTAGAGCAACAAGAATTCCTCGTTGAGGAAGAAGTACATGAACCTTTATTAGATTTTTTCATAGAGTTCAGATATTCATCAGCACGATTTATTTGTTCTCTGATCATCCTTTGAATTTTAAAACATTCTGTATCGTCTGCAATGAATAATGCACCGCTCAAGGAGTCTTGAATGATCTTGTCACTCTCGTCAAGTTTTAAACTGATGTCGTTTAATAATTGACTAAGTGTGAGAATAGACGCTGAAGAGGCCTCGGGAGCTGATAATAAATCTTCAAGTTCGGTAGAGGCAAGACTGAGACGAGCTCTTTGAGATAAGCGAACTCGTTTCGAGTCCCTGAGCTCTTTTGTGTCCGTCGAATCCACATTATTCAAATCAGATATGTTCTCAACAGTGCTGTTGCTACCTAACTCTGATGTAGACTCCGGGATAGACAGAAGGTCTGTTGCCGTCGTTGTTTTTCTTTTGGTATTTTCGTTCCGAATGGACCCTTCCTCTTTCGATGCCCCTGAATTGGAAATTCTCATGGGACTAGGCCCTTTTGCTCCCTTCGACCTTGTCATAATATTATATTTTAATTAAAATACCAAAAGGAAAGGTATATACAAAATATTAAAACACGTCCACCAAAGTAAACTGCGTTTTATGTCTGTCTGTCTACTGTAAGCCAGCCAATACAGACAAACACAAAAAAAAAGAAAAAAATCTAAAAATGTAAAAAAAAATAGAAAAAGATTGAAACCAAAAAAATATGTCTAGCACCACTCAAACGATGTGTACAGAAAAAAATTAAAAATATAAAAAGAAGTAAAAAAAATGAAAAATGAAAGTTAAAAAAAAGCGAACTTAATCTACCCTATAGTATATACATATATATAGTCTTAAGTTATCTATATACAAACAACTAGGAAGAAAAGGCCATAATAATAATAATAACAATAACAATAATAATAATAACAATAATAATAATAACAATAAAAATAACAATAATAATAACTAGAATAATAATAATAATAATAATAATAACAATATAACAACAATAATATTAATAAATAAATTATTATTATTATATGTGATTGAAAAAAATATAAATATAAAACTAATAAGGATGATTATAACAATATAATAATAACAATAATAACATGTAATAACAATAATAATAAATAATAATAACTAATAATAACAATAATAATAATAATAAATAATAATAATAATAAAAGGCAAGAAAAGACAAAAAAACAAAAAGATAAACAAAACAAGAACAAAAGAATTCAAACCATTCCCTTTATATGTATTGCGTGCGTGTGTTTGAAATAAAATTATTAACACACACTCTTATAGTTAAACGTGTGTTTGTGAATGTGTATTAAAAGGAAGAAATGTTGAGTTCATTCGTACTGAATGAACTCTGCTCTAAGAAAGGAAAAAAAAATTAAATTAAATTAAAATAAAATCGAATAAAATAAATAAAAAAAAAAAAATTAAATGAAATTAAATTTAAATTTAAATTTTAATTTTTTAACACGTTCTTACCTCGAGTTCTGAAACGGTAATAAATTGTCTTAAGTAAACAAGTTCCCGATTTCTCGAATAAAATCATAAATAACATGTAATATAAACAAATTCGAACTTTATGTTTCAGTTCATTGGAACGTCGCTCGTTCATCAAAGTCCCCGCGAAAAAACCGGAGAAAGGGATATAAATCAGTAGCGGTCGCGAGGGGTAATCGGGTATAACGAGTGGCAGCGCCGTAGGGCAGAGGTCACTCGCCAAAGCGATGATTAATACGCCTGCGCCGCTAAGCACGATGCTTACAAAGGGCGAAGCACGATGAGGGTAAAAAGGTCACCCGCGAAAAGGAATAATAAATGAGGGTTGGCCGCTAGGCACAAAGCGACGCGAAGTGCCAAGCGGGGGTGGGGGGTTGGGTAGTAATAATTGGGCGCCAACTATCGAAATTTGCTTTTAACCTACGAAAAAATGGGGGAGATATTGAGCGAATAAAAGGGGTAATATGCAGCCCCCTCCCTCTCTCTCTAATTTTTATTCCCCCTTTTTCTTATAAACGTAGTTAAGGAGTAAATCGACTTCTGTTTGTTGTATATACAATCCACATGTAGGTACGGCTTTATTACAGGATAGCATACACAAACAAACACCAAATAATAGATATAAATGCCGTGGTACAAAAAATAAATGATATAAGATAATTGATTTTGATTTTGTAGTGTGAAGAAGGAAGGCCTCCTTTGCCCCTCCCCCTTTCTAGTGGAATTCCTTGCTAAACATACAGGCGTACACGAAACATGTACACATGTATGTGTACCAATTTCCACTACAAAGCGGAAGAACCCTCTTGGAAATATACAGAAAATTCCCAAGATTCCTTCAGAAGGAAATAATAGGTAAAAGCAAGATGAGGAGAAAAAAAACAGGACAGCGTGTTTTATGTATCTCCAATAGATGAGACTGAAGAGATTTCAAGTATCATCTAAACTACTCTAGTAGGATAGTTAGAGAGCGCTTGTTTCTTCACAAATACAAATAATTAATCTCGTGTGTATAAACCAACGATGGAGTACTCACCTGAGTTCAGCTCACTCTTATGATTCATACCCACACAATGACGTACTTACGGAACTCGAATTACAAGCAAGCACAATTATAAATCACCATTAACTAACATGCAATTAGAAATTACACATAAATGCACTAAATTAATAATTAATAAAAGGTTGAAAATGTAATTAGGCCTCTGCTTCAAATAAGATTGAAGAGACAAAGGCAAAACACAATCACAGCACCAAAACAAGGATACACCGTGTAAGCAGCGAATGCGATCAGTATAGAGACCAACATGCGACTAAAAAACAAAGGTGAAAAAAGGGTGCGCCATTGGGCATTGGTTGCTAAAGATGTTGCAATCTTGGAATAAGGTGCGATGACCTCAATCTCGGACGTGAGAGAATGGGCATTTTAAACAAATCCTGATTGCAAAAGTACCTCCTTTATTGTGAAAAGGAAATTCTTTAACTTTATAACTACCTCATTCTGAAACAAGGAGCTCGAAACTATAGTGCAGAAAAATAAGAAAAATAATAAAATAATAAAGAAAACAATAATTGATATTTGAAAAATATCGTCGACAAAGGCGAAAGTTGAACACACATAAACTTACATGTATATATATATATATATATATATATATATATATATATATATATATATATATATATATATATATATATATATATATATATATATATATAGGTCCTACTGCTATATATATATATATATATATATATATATATATCATCGTATAATGAAGAAAGACGATTACTTACAGGGCATTGGGTTTAATGGCTGTTCATAGTAGTAATAATAGATATCATTCAGTTCTTTCTTTCTTTTTTATATAATAATTATATTCTATAGTATTTTCTATACCTGTCGCTGAGAATTTAAGAAACAAAAAAATAAATATTCTTATATATTATATATATATATATATATATATATATATATATATATATATATATATATATATATATATATATATATATATATATATTTTTTTTTTTCTCATATATATATATTATCATATATATATATACTATAGCCATATATATAACATATATATATATATCATATATATATATATTGTAATATAACATATATATTATATATTAATATGGGATATTTCACCTTACTACCTTTTACAAATAATATATTCTTTGGATATTAAATAAAATTAATTATATATTTTATTGTATATAAGAAAAACACATTTTCTACCGAATGACTCTATTGTTGTAAAAATGAGTCACTGCAATGCTGCCCGCGAAATGCCTGGCATTTCGAGGGAAGGAAGGCAGTTAGGCTTCAAGATACAAGAAGAGAAGTCGCATTGTGTGTCGGCTTGTTAAAAGGCCGGAAATTTGTGTTTGAATATAAAAATTATGATATTAACCTTCACCAATATTATTAATGACTGTGAACTGACCCATTGTGTTAACTGTTAATATTGATACCATCATTTACCACCTGATTTAATTAGTCTTAGAAATAAAAATAAAAAGTAATTACCCCTTTTCATTATCACTGTATTAACTCATCAAAGGGTTATTACAAAGAATGGTGACCTCCAGTGTGACATTGAACTCCCAACCTAACTGATTTGAAGAGTGCCAAACAGTGAATTAATTCAAACAGTGCCTAATTAAGACAGTGAAGTGAGAAAGGAGGTGCCAATTCAAAAACACAGGCACACTAGCCACTGCAAAAATAAAATAAAACAAATTTCAACTTCCCGAAAAAAAACGTTGAAATATAAGAACAATAGGCTTAAAAACTTTCCCCTAAACGAAAAAAGAAAAACCGTTAAAATTTGCCCAACTTTAAGAAGATTCGCCCAAAATTGAAACAAGAAGCAAGATGACTCTTGTAACTTGCCCTGAAATCTCAAGCCCCAACCCTCCTGTCCCTCACGAATTTCTCCAGAATGGGGGAACAAGGGAGGCAGACAACCTTTCTCAAAATGGACAAGGAGAATTTTCAACTCACGAAAACAAGATAGACCACCTGATAGCGATAAGAAAAAAAGCTTGGAAGAAATAGTTTCTCTGATGGAACAATCAAAATCAATGGAACAATGTGCAGAAGACTTCAGGAACTAAAGTGTAACAGTAGGCAATCAAGTTGTAGCAATACAGGAAACGCAAGAGCTCCTCTCTGGTTCCAACTAACGAACTAGGAATAACTCCCAAGGCAAATACATGCAAAAGACAGAAAAAATTTAATATTGGGGTGGGGTATTGAAATGCACAAATTTTACAGAATGGATCATTATATCGATAGTCATAATAATGTTGCTGTAATAAGTAGAATATTATTATTATTATATTAATAGTCACAATGATCTTCTGGCCAGTAGAGATGGTTTATAATAATAATCACTGTGTTTAGTAGAAATGGTTTTACAATATTGATCATTATATCGATAGTCATAATAATAATTATAGTAATAGAAATATAACAAGAATTTGAATACAAACCCCAAGTAAACACATGTAATTATATGTCATAATTACAGATTTTTTTCTTTTTGGAGTTGATCATTGCTTGGGGTGCAGGGGGATTCACTTATGGGGTTATCCAAGGAAATATCCGGGAGGAGAGCAGAATGTTTTCAAGTCGAAGAAGAAATCACCTCTAATAGTTTCAAAGTATGTTTCAGAAGGGGTACTTTTTGATAATTATAATTATGGGCAATATAAAAATATTAATCATAATAATGTTTATAAATGGACTAGATCTATCACTCTAGTGATACATTATAATAATAGAAATAATAATGAATAATAATAATTTATATTTATGTAATTATTAATTATAATAGAAACATGATGTTATAATAATGGGGTATATAAATATCGTTGAGTAACTGACTGTAATAATGAGCCACTAGTAATAGAACTGTTAGTACGATAACGAAGTAGGGACGAGGATGTTAATGATATTGCTGTAACTGCTGTCACAGAAAGTAGCTCACCTGGCCGAGGGGTTATCCCTCCAGTTGAATCAGATCATCCCAGACAGGCAGGATTTAACTTACAGGCCAGTCTGATTTTGTTTGGTATTTGCAGCTCGACTTTATGCACGGGAGGCAGGGAGGGTAGTTTAAGTAGAAAAGATGTGAAAACGGGATAACATAAGATGTACTTTGGAAATAATGAATTGCGGAAGAAAAGGAAGGTACCTTATCTGATCTAATTGCCGGGCGCGAGTTAAGGAGAAGAACGAAGAGGACCTAGTTATTATTCTACCAAATAATAATAATGATAATAATAATGAAAAAAAAATATAATAATAATAATAATAATAATAATAGTAATGAAAAAAAATAATAATAATAATAATGATAGAGAGAACCTAAAGAATAAGAATAATATAATAACATGTAATAAAAAAATAAACGAAAATAATAATAACCATATTGTTGATATTATACGACGATTATAGTGACATGTTCATATAACAAATTTAGAGTGAGAGGGATCATATATACTTTTAAGAAAAGGAGGTGTGATATTTAATCTTTGGAACTACAACGACAAGTAATTTATTCCATTCCCTTTTTAAATGGGAGGAATGTGATAACTATTTAATAATTGGAAAGTTATATTTGACACGACCCTCAGATGCGATAAAGTGGAGGTACTATATGGTTCTATGGCGGCTACAGCTAACAGGACATTGATATCTATTTATAATAAGAAATTGATTAAGATCGATATTGGGCTTGGAAGGCAATTCGAATTATATGCATTCGCGGCCGAAATTAATTTCAATATTTTGGGTATGGCCTTTTTAGAGAAATATGGGTTCATTATTGACTTTAATTATAATTACATGATTGATCCTGAAACACTTCGCAACATTTCAATAGACGATGAAGCTTCTCACTTCTCACGCCAAGCGCGAAATTCACTATTACCCTTATCTTGTCTCAATTTAATGGAATAATTTTATCTTCTTAAATTAAGGCGGTCTTACGTTCTGTAATAGAGGTTATTGAAACGAAATCATTATTGTATTGGATATTGTAGAATTAATAAGGTCTGTTTATATATTTTGTTTTAATAGTATTGTAGAAATAAAATTTTGAAATTCAACAGTAACAAAATTACTACTCAAAAAAAAAAAAAAAAAAAAAAAAAAAAAAAAAAAAAAATGTTTTTATAACCTTAATTTAAATAACTTAAAATAATAACTACGTATACTTGATATATGCATCCGTACATTAAATTTTAATTATTATTTTATTATGTAAGAAAAACATTTAACGACTCTACCGAATGACTCCATTGTTGTAAAAATGAGTCGCTGCAAAATGCTGCCCGAGAAACGCCTGGCATTTGAGAGAAGGAAGGCAGTTAGGCTTCAAGATACAAGAAGAGAAGTCGCATTGTGTGTCGTCTTGTTAAAAGGCCGGAATTTTGTGTTTGAATATAAAAATTATGATATTAACCTTCACCCATATTATTAATGACTGTGAACTGACCCATTGTGTCTGAAGAGGTCAGGATTGACGAAAGCTTATACGTGGTCTTGTATATATGTTTATATATATATATATATATATATATATATATATATATATATATATATGTATATATATATATATATATATATATATATATATATATATATATATATATATATATATATATATATATATATTACAGATATATATATATATTTTTATTTATAATATAATATATACATATATACTAACTTCTTTCATATCTTTCTTTATAATAACAATAATATATATATACTTATAAAACTAATACATATATATATATAACTCTTATATATATATATATATAATTATATATATAATAATATTTTTATATTTTTTTATATATATAGCAACACATAGATATATATACTCTATCTCTATATATATATATATATATATATATATATATATATATATATATATATATCTTTCTATATATATATATGAGTAAATGTGAAATTTTCTGACAAAAACGATACTAATCATTTTGGAAAATATACGAATTATTTTGGAAAAAATTTAAAAATAAAGAAAAAGTAAAAGAATTGATATATATTTTTCTACTTCACACTAAGCGTACAAATCTTAGACTATGGCAATTTATTTCCTTGTAAATTTGACTTATGTATAACTAAAGTTTGTAAAGCATAATTAGGTGAAATTTGGTTTAAAGCCACAGCTCATATCTCAAAAACTAATAATAGCTACATGGAAAAGGAATACATTACTCTGGAATACAGTTAATTTTAATACGGAAATACAAAA
>JABUQX010142053.1:0-17500 GCA_015478945.1 Trachelipus rathkii
AGTGAAAAATTAAATATGATTTGGATATATATATTTGGATATAGAATGGAATTATTGGGAAGTCAGTGGAAATGATTTGTGTTCAAAGAAGATTGGATGTTTCGTCGCGGTCAGAACAAATGAAGATTTTCTTTGCATGGTTATAGGGCGACAGGGCTAGCAACCCGGTCCTTTCCTTCTGCTTGTATTACTCTTGGACCAGCGTTGGATTCTTATGCGCCTAGAAGCACAATCCTCTGGAGAGCTCTGGGAGAACGAGTTTTGAGGCCTAATGGAAGAAGATGCTAGTTCTGCTGAAAGGGCGAAAACCCTACCTGAGAGTGTTAACTCGAGGACTGGCGTCGGAAACCATTGCGCCGAGAAATGGTTTTCTAGAGTGCTCTAGGGTTAAGAGTTTCGGGCCAGAAGAAGAAGATGCTGGACCAACTGACAGGGCGAAAGCCCTTCCTGGGAGTTGTTATAGATTATATATATATATATATATATATATATATATATATATATATATATATATATATATATATATATATATATATATATATATATATATATATATATATATATATATATATATATATATATATATATATATTTTGGGTTTTTCAATGAACTTAGGGTCCAACTACTGCACTTGAATCATAATTGGAACCCATTTGGCAGTTCCAACTGGATGATGGTATTCTATTGTGTTGTACCTCATTAAACACTCAGTATTCCTCACTTGGAGGCAAAGCTTTTGGACATAATGGGAGTGGGTAACCAGTATCTGGCGTTAATACTTTTTAATGCTTCTGTTTGTTAATTTCCAATGCGGTTCTTCCTCCTATTAGAAAAAATGCTTAATTTAAAAATTTTCTTTCTTAAACCGAGTCATTTAAAGTACATTTAAAATTACATTTCCTCAGAGCTAGAAAAGAAGTGAATGAGATATTAAACATAAGTATCTAAACTAAATTTTTTTAATAAAAGTAAGCGCGTTTTCTTCACTAAATTTGTTTTGTAAAGTTCGCCAGATTTACACGAGCTGATGTTTGTGTGGTAATAGGGGGACTAACACAAATGGTCGACAGGGCAATGATCGATAGGTCATATGGTCCACACATCATCAAAAAAATTTCCCGTACAGCACGCCTCAGACGTTAGGATAGGTTAGGTTAGGTTAGGTTAAGTTATTGTTTAGGTTGGTTAGGTTAGAGTTATGTTGGGGTTAGGTTGGGTTGTTAGATTAGGTTAAGTTAAGGTTACGTTAGGTTAGGTTAGGATAGATTAGGTTAGATTAAGGTTAGGTTAATTTAGGTTAAGTTAGGTTAGGTTAAGTTTGGTTAAGTAAGGTTAGGTTAAGTTAGGTTAAGTTAGGTTAGGTTAAGTTAGGTTAGTTGGTTAAGTTAGGTTAAGTTAAGTTAGGATAAGTTGTTGAATTTTTGTTGGATTCGTTAGAGAAACTTTAAATAACCAGATTTTTTTTTTTTTTACAAATGTTGACCATTTGACCTGTCAATCATTTTCCTCAATCAACCATTCCGCACCTTCGTAATAGACATATAGTTTAATTAAACTGTAAAATCTCTTAAGAATAAGTCATTTTCATTAACATAAGCATTTAAAGCAAGTAATTCTTACTTTAAGGCATTTATTATTTGCAATATCTTAAATTGTCAATTTTATGCCCCAAAAGAAGTATTTAAAATACAGAAAATGAAACAAATAAATTCTTGGATTTCAGCTCCCTATCTCCTCTATCTATCTATCATCTATCTATCTATCTATCTATCTATCTATCTATCTATCTATCTATCTATCTATCTATTATCTATCTATCTATCTATCTATCTATCTATCTATCTATCTATCTATCTATCTATCTATCTATCTACCCATGTATTATTATTATTATTATTATTATTATTATTATTATTATTATTATTATTATTATTGTTATTATTAGTATTATTATTATTATTATTATTATTATTATTATTATTATTATTATTATTATTATTATTTTATTATTATTATTATTATTATTATTATTATTATTATTATTATTATTATTATTATTATTATTATTATTATCATTATTATTATTATTATTATTATTATTATTATTATTATTATTATTATTATTATTATTATTATTATTATTATTATTATTATTGTTCTGTTGATGTTATTATTATTATTATTATTATTATTATTATTATTATTATTACTATTATTATTATTATTATTATTATTATTATTATTAATTATGTATTGATTAATTATGTATTATTATTTATTTATTTTGAGAATGAATAATTGAAAAAGTTTGCTTTGAGCCTTTTCAGAGTAGTGAAATATTGTTTTGGATTTCACATTTTGAGTGAGGTAAATGCTAAAATCCTTAACAATCTAAATATGACTGCACATATCAAATTTATTTCCAAAATTAGCAAAATTTTGGATAGATGTCGATGGAATAAGTAACTTTATAAAGATTAGTAAGTATGGATCTTTGATTCGCGAACTTGCTCTCTAACTGGTTTGAAAAATCATCAAGAATATAAATTGTAATTGCCCTATATCTTTTCATTTTAAATTGATTCTCACAAGAGGCATTATAATTTCTTCATTATCAGAAAGCAGAAGTTCTGTTGCAACTTTCAAAATGTTTGAAAATGTTTCGTTGATGTTTGCTTGAAAACCCTTCTAAACAAACATCATATTTCCAATATGATTAAGAGCAGTTGCTGTCACTAATTATGGAGAATGCAATGTAATACATAATGAAAGAGTGTTTGAGAATAAAGTTAAAGACATAAATAAATAAACTTATAGCAAATTTGCTTTTGCTTAAAGACTTGAAAAGATATAAGTTTTTTATAAAAGGTTAATATCTTGATCCATTGAAGCTCCTCTTAAGCTTCAACAATGCTTTAAAAATTTCATTAGGTCGTAACAATCCATCGAAATTTTCCACCTACCTTGTGTCGCCCATTCGTGAGAGCTTTGTTCATTTTGTGTCTGGGAAAATCTTTTCTTTTTTTTTCTTTTAAAATAGTAGTCGGCCTTGGCAATCTAAAATAGCATATAGTTGCATTCGATGTGCCATAAAGTTTTTAATGAGTTGTACTTCACATGAATGTGAACAGTGATGAACATCTAACGCCGCTGGATATTTTCGACAGCTTAAACACCTCTAAAACTATTTCTTCCTTGCTTTTACACCATCATATCGTTGTTCAATCAGAAAGTTTAATATTTATATCAAAGAGTTCGTAGTATTGCCTCAGATGGGGGTAAGGAAACAAAGAAAGACTGGTTAAAGGCCATGGACCTATGGAACTGTCGATCAGCTAAATATTTATCAAATGCATGCAAATCGACGAGCACAACCTACACCGCACCAAAGGCCTGTCAATTTCTAAACGAGGTCAAATATAATGCTTACCTTCACTATCCGTAAAAATCTTTGTAGGTTCATTACAACACAATACAAGCTTAATAAGTTTATTGTGATACCGGTAGTTACAAATGAAGTTTTACCTTAATAACTAACTAAAAACCAGCCACTTTGGCTACGTCAGAATATACTATATGATGCCCAAACAATCCATATACCTATCCAATCCTTTCTTTAATGTTGCAAGTGAGTCACACTCAACAAACTCCTGCGGGAAACCATTCAAAAATTTTTAAACACTATTACAGAATGAATAAAGGGTTTTTAGAGCTTTACCATTTCTTAGCCAGTGACTCCTTTAAATGTATTAAAGTGTTAAATATTGGACTTGTGTTGTCATGTTCTTTATGAGCTGGGAGGAATTGAGAGGACATATTAAATATCATTGGACGATCTGAAATATTGGGCGAGAGAGGGAGGCAGTTAGAGAGATTGTTGAGTGTTTGTTTTTGGAGTTGGAGAGCTTGAGGATTGAAAATTGACATATTCAAGAGAGGGCAGGGTGTTAACAGTAACCCAGGAGATGGGGAGGGATAGGGGCCAGTGGGTGAGGAGGGGTGGGGAGGGGCATTATTTATGCCACAAGTCTAAGCTCAGAGAGGATTGTTTTATACTGGAAAGAAGTGGAAGAATCCTTCTACATTACAGTATGATAAGTTATAGTTTTATATACATGATGAAAGATGAAACTATCAGATGAGGTTAGTGTTTTTGTTTTCAACATGCTGGCTCCCAGCTCTTCAGTACAGGGCAGGAAGCAGCAGTTGTGGCAGAGAAGATTGGAGAGCAGAATACAGGCAGTGGGACTGGGGACAGTGGAACATAGTTGGAAGAGTAAGAGGGATGGTCAAGAAGGCAGGGACATTAGGAAGAGTATGGATTGGAAGGATGACACTGAAGATGGATGTGGGGAGATTGAGATGGTGGGGACATCTGGAGAGGATGGAGCAGGAGAGAATGCCGAAAAGAAGATGGGAATGGACACCAGAGGGCAGAAGACCAAGGGGAAGACCGAAGAAAAGATGGGCGGAATCGGTGGAGGAATCTCTGGAAAGATGTCAGCTACCAAATATGAGAGCGCTGAAGAGAAGAGGAATAGTGCAGGAGAGGGACGTCTGGAGAAAGATGCTTGCGCGGCTGACAGGATGAAGAATCCTTCCTTGGAGAGGAAAGAAAGAAAGAAATATATATATATATATATATATATATATATATATATATATATATATATATATATATATATATATATATATATATATATATATATATATATATATATATATATATATATATAATATATATTTATATATATTTATATATATATATATATATATATATATATATATATATATATATATATATATATATATATATATTTATATATATATATATATATCTAAAAAAACTTATATATATAAAAAAAAAAAAAAAAAATATATATATATATATATATATATATATATATATATATATGGAACAACAGCCACTTCAACTAAGAAATCTTCACCAACTACAAATATGTTTCCTCATTTCTATTAATAAAACATATACTCTTAATTTGCTTTGATTAACTATTATTTTTATTATTATTAAAAATTATAATTAAGAGACTTAAGCCATCAAAAAATTTTGATAACTTAAATAATTTAGGGAAGGGGTCTACGGATTATATATATATATATATATATATATATATATATATATATATATATATATATATATATATATATATATATATATATATATATATATATATATATATATATATATATATATATATATATATATATTTATATATATAATTTTATATTTTTTTTATATATATATATATATATATATATATATATATATATATATATATATATATATATATATATATATAAATATACTATATATATATATATATATATATATATTATCATATATATATATAAATATATATATATATATATATATATATATATATATATATATATCAAATTACTACATTATTAGTTACATGAACTTACATCTAATATCATCTACTCATTGAATGATTAGTTCTTAAAAATAGAATAGCATCTGCCAGGTTCTCCTTCATTTTTCCTCTTTGGTCTGATTTTATAATGCGGTTACATAAAATTTTTCAACTTCTTTCAGTGCAGCAAAGAAATTTTATTTAAAGTTATGGAATATTGTGTACAAGGATTAGGAAGGACCTTGACCTTTTTCTTGAACCAATCGACGCTTTCGACTAAGCTCTTCAATATCTAGAAGCTTTTCATACTAATCTTCTGAACTTTCTGAAGAATGACTTGAGAAGGTAGTAACGGAGATAGTTGTAGTTTCATCACTTACAATATGTTTAGATGTATCCTTTTCTTCTTGAACTTCCTGCAACCCTTTAATACAAATGGCCACATTGCAAAGTGCAGATTTAGCTTTTTGTTGTTGTTCTTCAGTTAAGCTTACCCTGTAGATTGGATCAATATAAACAACAGCTAGTATAATATCATTGTCAATGAGAGAAATTTCTCTTTGTACCATGGAGTCTTTTATTCCTTCAGTATCTTAAATATAGATGGTATAAGGTTGAAGGTTGAATTTATTATTGAAACATAAGGTGCTGGTTAAAAATCTTCGAAGTTTGCAATTGCATTTTGTGATGTGGAAGTCGAAAGTCAATAAACTTGCATGAAGTGATTGAAGTCATTCACAGAGTCACAATTTATAACTTTGTCAGTTTAAAATTTTCCGACTCCAACTCTATCTTGAAAGTTACCGACTCCGACTCCGACTCCGACCTCTTGAAAATTACCGACTCCGACTCCGACTCCGACTCCACCCTCTTCAAAATTACCGACTCCGACTCCGACTCCGACTCCGACTCCACCCTCTTCAAAACTACCGACTCCCCGACTCCGCGACTCCGACTCCGACTCTGACTCCGCAACCCTGGCTACCACATCTATCCTAATGAAGCAGTAAATTTTGGTATGTTATTAAATTATTAATATTATTATTATTATTATTATTATTATTATTATTATTATTATTATTATTATTATTATTATTATTATTATTATTATTATTTTTATTATTATAATGATCTGTTTAGACTGCGAGACTTTTTTTCTTCTTCTCAGCTACTCCAGCTATACAAGGGCCTCATCCGCCCTTGTATGGAGTACTGCTCTCATATCTGGGGGGGGGGGCTCTGGTTTCACCCGGCTTTTGGACAGGGTCGAGTCAAAGGCTAAAAGACTTATAAACTGTTCCGTACTTTCCACTTCACTTGACCCTCTATCTTTGCGGCGCGATGTTGGTGCTTTATCTCTTTTCTATAGGTACCGCAGCGGCAGATGCTCGAGGGAACTTGTAACTCGCGTACCACCACCTTTACGGCGCCCGCGTAGCACAAGGGGTGCTGTGTCTGCGCATGAGTTTTGTGTGGATATTGGTAACTCCAGGCTAGTACGCTGCGGTGCTTCCTTCTTTCCTGCCACCTCTGTTCTGTGGAATTCTCTTCCATCTTCTGTGTTTCCTGCTGAATTTAATCTCCCTCACTTCAAAGCTTGCGTCTGTGCTCATCTGCGTAATTTGCATTAGTTGGTGAGCTTCTGAGACGTGTAACACCCCCTCCTTGAATAGGGCTCTGCCCGTGAGTGGTGGTGACAACTATAAAAAAAATAATAATAATAATAATAATAATAATTATTATTATTATTATTATTATTATTATTATTATTATTATTATTATTTTATTATTATTATTATTATTATTATTATTATTATTATTATTATTATTATTATTATTATTATTATTATTATTATTATTATTATTATTATTATTATTATTATTATTATTATTATTATTATTATTATTATTATTATATATTATTATTATTATTATTATTATTATTATTATTATTATTATTATTATTATTATTATTATTATTATTATTATTATTATTATTATTGTTATTATTGTTATTATTGTTATTATTGTTGCTGTTGTTGTTGTTGTTGTTGTTGTTGTTGTTGTTGTTGTTGTTGTTGTTGTTGTTGTTGTTATTTTTTTATAACCTTATTTGTTGTTGTTGTTGTTGTTGTTGTTGTTGTAATTGTTGCTATTGTTATAATTATTATTATTATTATTATTATTATTATTATTATTATTATTATTATTATTATTATTATTATTATTATTATTATTATTATTATTATTAACTCTTTATTCTTTTTCTTATTATATTTATTTTTATTTTTATTATTTATTGTATTAATAATTATTATTATTAATATTATTATTATTATTATTATTATTTTTTTTTTATTATTATTATTATTATTATTATTATATCCTTTTGAAATATAGATGGCACTTTGAGAATTGCGCATATTTCTGTTGCTTACCTTAATGTTAAACATACTGACTAATTTTCAGCAAAATTCATAATTTAACTCTTTTGGGGGTCACCTTAAAGTAATTATATTTAGCTAAAATATCTCAAGCAACACTTTTCTATATATTGGAATAAAATTAGGGGTTGGGAACTAGGTATTTTAAAACTTTGAAAACAAGGGCCAGTCTAATATATATATATATATATATATATATATATATATATATATATATATATATATATATATATATATATATATATATATATATATATATATATTTCATAATATATATATATATATATGCTACTCAACTTTGCTCTTTATGTGCTATATAGAGAGAGAGAGAGAGAGAGAGAGAGATTAGGTTATTCTTTTCTTGTTAGCTTATTTTTGTATTGTTACGTTAGATTATGTTAGGTTATGTTAAATTATTTTAGAATTGTTACGTTAGATTATGTTAGGTTATGTTAGGTTATTTTTGAGTTTATAGGTTAGGTTAAGTTAAGTTAGGCTAAGTTAGGTTAGATTAGGCTACGTTAGGTTAAGTTAGCTAAGGTTAGGTTACGTAAGGTTAGGTTAAGTTAGGTTGTTAGGTTAGGTTAGGTTAGGTTAGGTTAGGTTAGGTTAGGTTAGGTTAGGTTAGGTTAGGAGTAGTATCAGAACACCCGGGGATCTAGCACCCTTTTCGATATATCTATATATGGGATAAGGACGAATCCGTGTAAATTTCAAGTCTGTAGGATGTATATAGAGGGTGGTCACCCCCGAGGGTGGACGCCGATATTGCGCTTACGCCTTTGTTGCTTGATCTGAGTGGATGAGTTTAGGCCTAACGAGAGTTAGATTCGAGCGTGATGACGTAATCTCGGCTGCGCCTAGATTACGTCAGCTGACGCGCACACACACACTCTTACATATTATTATTATTATTATTATTATTATTATTATTATTATTATTATTATTATTATTATTATTATTATTATTATTATTATTATTATTATTATTATTATTATTATTATTATTATTATTATTATTATTATTATTATTATTATTATTATTATTATTATTATTATTATTATTATTATTATTATTACTTCTGAGTCGTTTTAATATCTCTTCTATGTATCCTTCGTCAGCTTCTACATCTCCTCCTTCGTCAGCGTCTTCTTTAGCATCGAAATCAATACCGATTCAATGTGTGACACTGCATTCATTCATCTTTGGTTCGCATCCCTATCCGTCGACTCAAGCTTCAGGTTCGCGCTGTCCCCGCAGGGTTCGACTCCGGCTGCGACTCCGGCTCCTGCTCCGGCTCCGGGTCCGGTTCTGCGTCCGCATCATCGCAACGACGCTGCCGGGTCCGGTAGATAATGTGAATAGGTATAGGAATCCTAAAAAGCTAGTTTGGTTTTTCCAACATTGTTTCATAAATTTTATTATTATTATTATTATTATTATTATTATTATTATTATTATTATTATTATTATTATTATTATTATTATTATTATTATTATTATTATTATTATTATTATTATTATTATTATTATTAAGTAGTAGTTGTGCAGCAATCTGACCACCATCACCCTTTTCGATATGAAGGAATAGAGTTATAGGTCTGAAACTTGGAATATAATCTATATATGGGATAAGGACGAATCCGTGTAAATTTCAAGTCTGTAGGATGTATATAGAGGGGGGTCACCCCCGAGAGCGTAGCCGCTACGCCCGCGTTTATGCCCTTTTGGCTTTCCAAACCCGAGATTGAGTTAGGCCTAACGGCTAATCATCGAACCAGGTGTTCGATGCGCGTGAGAGAGAGAGAGCGAGCGCGCGCGCGTGCGCATACACATACACCCAATGTTATTATTATTATTATTACGTCGAAGATTCGATTTCCGAAGGAAATCGAATCTGAGTCGAAAAACGATCCCTGTAAGGGATCGTTTTTTTACGCACTCCGACGTTGCGTTCCGCCGCGGTTGCTTCTTCGCATCCGGTTTTGACTCCGACTCCGATTGCCAGCCTGCCTCCGACTCCGAACTTATCGTATCGTGCTAAAATTTGGAGGATGGTTAGATGATGAGGTAACCTCAGTGTATACGAAGTTACGTCCCCGTGGGTCCCCCCGAAGGGGGACCCCACCCCATAAAAAAATTAAATTGATCGTATAAAGCTGAAATTTGGTGAGAGGATTCAGAGTTGAGTTTCTAGAAAGACTTGGTATGGGAATCTGAGGAGTTGGCTCCGGCACCGGTGCTGGAGCCACTGCGGTGCCGAGTTAATAAACATTCGTATAACAACAATGTTGGTGTCTTTATAAGGGTTATTGAGGTCGTAGAGTTCGAATATGATGGTAATAAGTCCGTATAGGGTGTCTAGAGCCCCCCATTATGGGGGTCCCGACTGAAAAAAAGAGCACAGAGTGCAAAAAACAAAGGAGGAATGAAGAAGAATGAAAGATGAATAAAGAAGGGAAAGAATGAGGAAGGTGGAAGAAGAATGAGGAAGGAGGAGTAGGAGTTGACAGCAGCACCGGTGCTGGCTCCGGTGCGGTGCCGATTTATTAAATATTTGTGTAACGATGCAATATTGATGTCCTTATATATGTTATCGGGTCTGTAGATTTCGAAAATAATGGTTTCAGAACCATCAAGAAATAAATAAAAATAAAAAATAAATAAATAAATAAATAAATAAATAAAATTTCTTATTCTTTTTATGTTTATAACTTACAAATTTACGTTTTTACATACCCTAAAGCAGTAAATCACTAAATCAAACCACTATCCAACCTCCCTCCTGACCATCTGTGATCTATTGATCAATTGATTAAGGTCAAATTTTTACTAAAATTGTAACGTTTTACATACCCTAAAGCAGTAAATCAGTAAATCAAACACTATCCATCTATCTTCCTGTCACCCTCATGGCCAGTTGTGATCTATTGATCTATTGATTAAGGTCATATTTTTTACTAAAATTGTAACGTTTTACATACCCTAAATCAGTAAATCCGCTAAATCTAACCACCATCCTGCCAGCATCCGGCCACCCTCCTGACCAGGTGTGATCTATTGATCTATTGATCTATTGATCTATTGATTCAAGTCACATTTCGAGTATCATTTTGGATAAACATAACATAAAATCAAGTTCTTTATACAAAGATCATTTCAACGTAACAAAGTTTTCACATTTATAAAGCTAACATAACATCAACTGAACTAAGAAAATAATGCACAAAGACAAACATAGCACATCTTAAGCAGGAATAAACTGTTAACATTAACAAAGTTCCACACTTAACACCAGTAAAGCAACTAGGTATGCAAAACGTAACCTAATCTTACTTTTCAAGCATAACTCTAACATATTAACATTAATCTTACTAACACAGTAACATTTAGCAAAAATTTATCACAACATTGGTTAATTATCATACAGACCAGCGAAAGTATGCTAACATAATAAAGTTTCCCCATTAATAAAGCTAACATAACATCAACTGAACTAAGAAAATAATGCCCAAAGACAAACATAACACATCTTAAGCAGGAATAAGCAGTCAACATTAACAAAGTTCCACACTTAACACCAGTAAAGCAACTAACATGGTATGCATGCAAAACGTAACCCCTAATCTTTACTTTTTCAAGCATAACTCTAACATATTAACGTTAATCTTACACTAACACAGTAACATTTAACTAAAATTTCTCACAACATTGGTTAATTATCATACAGAGCAGCGAAAGTATGTCAACGTAACAGTTTTCATAATAAACCCAACATAGCATCATCTAAACTAAGAATAATGCCCAAAGACAAACATAACACATCTTAAATAGGAATAAACTGTTAACATTAACAAAGTTCCACACTTAACACCAGTAAAGCAACTAACATGGTATGCAAAACGTAACCTAATCTTAATTTCAAGCATAACTCTAACATATTAACATTAATCTTACACTAACACAGTAACATTTAGCAAAAATTTCTCACAACATTGGTTAATTATCATACAGAGCAGCGAAAGTATGCTAACATAATAAAGTTTCCACATCAATAAAGCTAACATAACATCAACTGAACTAAGAAAATAATGCCCAAAGACAAACATAACACATCTTAAGCAGGAATAAGCAGTCAACATTAACAAAGTTCCACACTTAACACCAGTAAAGCAACTAACATGGTATGCAAAACGTAACCTAATCTTACTTTTTCAAGCATAACTCTAACATATTAACGTTAATCTTACACTAACACAGTAACATTTAACTAAAATTTCTCACAATGGTTAATTATACTGATCAACGAAAGTATGCTAACGTAATAAAGTTTCCACATCAATAAAACTAACATAGCGTAACATGAACTAAGAAAATAATGCAAAAAGACAAACCTAACACAACTTACATGTTCTAACATTAACAAAGTTCCACTGAGTTCTTTATATACTAGTCAGTGAATATATGCTAACATAACAATGTTTTCACATTAATAAAGCTAACATAGCATCATATGAACTAGGAAAATAATGTACAACGACAAAGCTAACACATCTTACGCCGTAATAAACTGTTAACATTAACAAAGTTCCACACTTAACACCAGTAAAGTAACTAACTTTACATACAAAACGTAACCTATTCATACTTTTTCCAAGCATATCTCTAACATATTAACGTTAATCTTACATTGACACAGTAACATTTATCAAAAAATGTGTCATAACCATACCTAACCATCATAATACCTTCGGGCTGAGGCCCAAAGCCCGCTTACACCCCTTCGGGGTGATCCCCCCTCGCAGGATTCACACCCTTTCAATGGGCGCATCCCCCTGGGTTTTCTCTCGGAAGGTAATGTGTTGCTTTAGATACTCTTGGTTAATGAAAACTGTTTATTCGTAAGTTAAGTACGTTATGTTAAATATTACTATGACAATGTGGAAATAACACTGATTTGTTAGAGAAATGATGAGTTTTTGTAAGATATTACTGTGTTAACTGACGATGATGTGTTAGAAACGTGAACCTAGGTTAAGGTTTTTGTTGAATAATGTTAGGTTTGCCCTAGACTTTTGCTAATGTCTACGTTTATTCACAGGTCAAATGATGTTATACTCAAAACAATGAGTGACACTTTGATGAAGATAGTGTCAATTCATAGTTCAAGATGCTGGTATCTTTGATAGATTGGTTACTTTGTTAAGGGATTTTGTTAGATAATATGGCTTTACCTGTTGCTAATATGCTCGAAAAGTGGGAACATATCGAGTATTGTATGATCTGTTAGCTAGTTTACCTTGATCAGTAGGGATGTTAGCTGATTATTCATACGCTAGGTATGTTAGGTTTGCATTTGTACATTATATTCCTAGTTGCGGTTATGATTTGTTAGCTTTATTGATGCTAAAACTTTGTTGGTTAAGCATATATTCGTAGGTTAGTATATAAAGAACATATTTTTATGTTATGTTTGTCCAAAATGATACTTGAAATATGACTTGAATCAATAGTTCAATATATCATAGGCGGGTTGGTGGATAGGGGGGACTGTAGGGATGGGTGGTTTGATTTACTGATTTACAAATTTACCGTTTTAAAATCAGTAAATTATTATTACGTTTTACTGTGATATTTTACTCAAAGAACTTATTTTTATGTTATGTTAGGATAAAATTTTGTTATTTTTTGTTATGTTTGGTTAAAACTTTGTTATGTTTGCAATTATTCGCTGGGGATTATGATATTTAGACGAGGTTATGATGAATTTTTTTGTTAAATGTTACGAAGTTGATGTAAAACATTTGTTACGTCAGCATTATATTCTTTGTCAGTATGATGATTAGACAGGTTTATGCTAAACTTTTGTTAAATATTACGATGTTAATGTAAAAATTAACATTGATATGTCAGAGATATGCTTGAAAAAGTGTGAATAGGTTTCGTTTTGGACGAAGTGTTATGTACTTTACTGTTGTTAAATGCGAAAGTTTGTTAATGTTAGTGGTTTATTCGTGCGTATGGTGTGTTGGGTTTGTCATTGTACATTATATTCTTAGTTCAGGTTATGTTATGTTAGCTTTATTAATGGAAACTTTGTTACGCTAGCATACTTTCACTGCTCTGTATGATAATTAAACAAGGTTATGATAAATTCTTGCTAAATATTACTGTGTCAATGTAAAATTAACGTTAATATGTTGGAGATATGTTTGGTAAAAGTATGAATAGGTTACGTTTTGTATGCAATGTCAGTTACTTTACAGGTGTTAAGTGTGGAACTTTGTTAATGTTAACAGTTTATTCGTGCTTAAGTTGTGTTAGATTCGTCGTTGTACATTATTTTCTTAGCTCTGGTAATGCTATGTTAGCTTTATTAATGTGAAAACAATGTTACGTTAGCATATATTCATTGGTTAGTATCCAAAGAACTTATCTTTGTACTATGTTATTGTTGTTGTTGTTGTTGTCGAACGAGAATATATACCCTTTTGAGCTGATATGGTTCATTCGTACGTCGTATTCTTGTTTACTTTCTTCTGATTGGTTGAAAGAAAGAATCTCATTACATTTAAGGGATGTTTATACACTATTTTCTTTAGTAGGATAGTTTTTCGCTGTGTTGATACGATGACATCTCCCTGCATCTCTACGCTTGTTGTTGATATCTTCACGAGGAGTTTCGTTATTCCCAACGATGTGTCATTTATATTTAATCGTAAACCGAATGGCGACTGCTACACTGCTTGTATTCCTGCCAGAGGGTCAAATATAATAAGTATTGCATCACTTTATGCAAATAGTTAAAGCGTAAAATCATTTCATGTTTAGAGTTGGTATTTTCTGAAAGGAGGCGGAGTCTAAAAAGAGATAAGCTAAAAACTTTACTTTAATCATATTTACTCGTTAGGTATTATGATGGTTAGGTATGGTTATGACACATTTTTTGATAAATGTTACTGTGTTAATGTAAGATTAACGTTAATATGTTAGAGATATGCTTGGAAAAAGTATGAACAGGTTACGTTTTTGTATGGGATTGGTGCTGGTTGTTAAGTAGAGAACTTTGTTAATGTTAGCAGTTTATTACGGCGTAAGATGTGTTAGCTTTGTCGTTGTACATTATTATATTCTTAGTTCATGTGATGCTATGTTAGCTTTATTAATGTGAAAACATTGTTATAGTTAGCATATATTCACTGACTAGTATATAAAGAACTCAGTGGAACTTTATTGTGTTAACGAGTTTATTCGTAATGTAAGTTGTCATTTTAGAGGTTTGTCTTTTTGCATTTTCTTAGTTCATGTTGAATAGTTAATTTTTATTGATGTTGGAAACTTTGTGCATTAGCATCTTTCGTTGATCAGTATAATTAACCACTGTTGTGAGAAATTTTAGTTAAATGTTACTGTGTTAGTGTAAGATTAACGTTAATACGTGAGAGTTATCTTGAAAAGTAGGGTGCATAGAGCTCTGCATACCATGTTAGTTGCTTTACTGGTGTTAAGTGTGGAACTTTGTTAATGTTGACTGCTTATTCCTGCTTAAGATGTGCTATGTTTGTCTTTGGGCATTATTTTCTTAGTTCAGTTGATGTTATGTTAGCTTTATTGATGTGGAAACTTTATTATGTTAGCATACTTTCGCTGCTCTGTATGATAATTAACCAATGTTGTGATAAATTTTTGCTAAATGTTACTGTGTTAGTGTAAGATTAATGTTAATATGTTAGAGTTATGCTTGAAAAAGTAAGATTAGGTTACGTTTTGCATACCATGTTAGTTGCTTTACTGGTGTTAAGTGTGGAACTTTGTTAATGTTGACTGCTTATTCCTGCTTAAGATGTGTTATGTTTGTCTTTGGGCATTATTTTCTTAGTTCAGTTGATGCTCTGTTAGCTTTATTAATATGGAAACTTTATTATGTTAGCATACTTTCGCTGGTCTGTATGATAATTAACCAATGTTGTGATAAATTTTTGCTAAATGTTACTGTGTTAGTGTAAGATTACTGTTAATATATTGTTAAGAAGTTATGCTTGAAAAAGAAGATTAGGTTACGTTTTGCATACCATGTTAGTTGCTTTACTGATGTTAAGGGTGGAACTTTGTTAATGTTAACAGTTTATTCCTACTTAAGATGTGTTATGTTTGTCTTTGGGCATTATTTTCTTAGTTTAGATGATGCCATGTTAGCTTTATTAGTGTGAAAACTTTGTTACGTTGACATACTTTCGCTGCTCTGTTTGATAATTAACCAATGTTGTGAGAAATTTTTGCTAAATGTTACTGTGTTAGTGTAAGATTAACGTTAATTGTTGAAATTTATGCGAAAAGTAAGATTAGGTTACGTTTTGCATACCATGTTAGTTGCTTTACTGGTGTTAAGTGTGGAACTTTGTTAATGTTGACTGCTTATTCCTGCTTAAGATGTGTTATGTTTGTCTTTGGGCATTATTTTCTTAGTTCAGTTGATGTTATGTTAGCTTTATTAATGGGGAAACTTTATTATGTTAGCATACTTTCGCTGGTCTGTATGATAATTAACCAATGTTGTGATAAATTTTTGCTAAATGTTACTGTGTTAGTGTAAGATTAATGTTAATATGTTAGAGTTATGCTTGAAAAAGTAAGATTAGGTTACGTTTTGCGTACCATGTTAGTTGCTTTACTGGTGTTAAGTGTGGAACTTTGTTAATGTTAACAGTTTATTCCTGCTTAAGATGTGTTATGTTTGTCTTTGTGCATTATTTTCTTAGTTCAGTTGATGTTATGTTAGCTTTATTAATGTGAAAACTTTGTTACGTTGACATATATTGATTGATCTTTGTATAAAGAACTTGATTTTATGTTATGTTTATCCAAAATGATACTCGAAATGTGACTTGAATCAATAGATCAATAGATCAATAGATCACACCTGGTCAGGAGGGTGGCCGGATGCTGGCTGGATGGTGGTTTGATTTAGTGATTTACTGATTTAGGGTATGTAAAACGTTACAATTTTAGTAAAAAATATGACCTTAATCAATAGATCAATAGATCACAACTGGCCAGGAGGGTGGCTGGATGGTGGTTTGATTTACTGATTTACTGCTTTAGGGTATGTAAAACGTTACAATTTTAGTAAAAATTTGACCTTAATCAATAGATCAATAGATCACAGATGGTCAGGAGGGAGGTTGGATAGTGGTTTGATTTAGTGATTTACTGCTTTAGGGTATGTAAAAACGTAAATTTGTAAGTTATAAACAAAAAAGAATAAGAAATTTTATTTATTTATTTATTTATTTATTTTTTATTTTTATTTATTTCTTGATGGTTCTGAAACCATTATTTTCGAAATCTACAGACCCGATAACATATATAAGGACACCAATATTGCATCGTTACACAAATATTTAATAAATCGGCACCGCACCGAAGCCAGCACCGATGCTGCTGTCAACTCCTACTCCTCCTTCCTCATTCTTCTTCCACCTTCCTCATTATTTCCCTTCTTTATTCATCTTTCATTTCTTACTATTCTTTTTTTTTTTGCCCTCTATCTTTTTTTCAGTGGACCCCATAATTGGGGGCTCTGGACACCCTATACGGACTTATAACCATCATATTCGAACTCTACGACCCCAATAACCCTTATAAGGACACCAACA
>JABUQX010142053.1:25000-28491 GCA_015478945.1 Trachelipus rathkii
CAAAATTGCAAATGCCTTTCCTAATAGTAAATAAAGATAAAGATAATAGTCGCGTTCCTGAGCATGTATTGAAGATATTGATTAATAATTTATCATGATGTTATTGACTGACAGCCTAACGTGAAACGCTTTGTCATTCACAATTTCTAAATTACAAACCCATTTCCGTATTAAACGTTAATATCGGTAAAAAAGAATGGTGTAGTATGAATAAGAGCTCATTGTCCTAATGACTTCACTAGGCTTCATAATATTAAAGTATAAAAAGATAGTCTTACCATCAGCAAGTCTTTTCACATCATTTTCCTTATCAAAGTAATTCATTCTCAACACTGGCTTCTCATAACGGGTTATTGGACCTGAGAAGAACTCTTCCACAGCTCTGTGGGCGAAGTAGTACCAGAATGACTACAATCGTTTCATTATTGACGATAGGTAGTAACTTTGTTTCGATAAGCTGCAGAATAGAAATATTATAATTTATTTTATCTTTGCAAGATGTAAATATCCAACATAATCGTCGATAATGGGGTTGCGCATGTAGAGGTGCGTATATATATATATATATATATATATATATATATATATATATATATATATATATATATATATATGCCTATCTTCTGTAATAATGTATGTAACTATTGTATATCATATGTAATGTATGTATGGAATATTAATAATAATAATAATAATAATAACAATAATATAAATAAAAATATAACGATAATATAGTAATATTAGCATACAGAAATAATAATAATCCCAATATACTATATATATATTTATATATAATAATAATAATAATAATAATAATAATAATATATATATTATCAATAATATGGCATAATAACTTAATATAATAATATCTTTCATAATTATAACTGTAATATAATAATAATATATTAGTAATGATTGTAATATGTATAATAATAATATAATATAATATATAATATTAATAATATACTAATAATATGTATATGTAATAATATGTATATAATAATATGTATAATATAATAATAATAATAACCATATATATATATATATATCATATCCTTGATATATATAGCCAACTTCATCAAGAAGTAAAATGTATCTGAAATCTTTTTAACAATATTCCTCTTTGCCACATTTTGTTAATTACCTCATGCATACTTGCTTAATTTTAATGCGTGTTTAACGAGTGGGGTCAACGATATGGGACAATTTTTTTATTAGTTTCAGAGAAGTTCTGCGCGTGGAATTTTTAAAAGATAAGTTCTAGTTTTAAGTTTTTTTTTCTTTGTCTGGTTTTTTGGTTGCGAATTTTTAGTGAGGTAAATTGGTAAAGGTTACGTAAGTTTGAGTTTTTTTTTTATTATACAAAATTTGATTTTTAATTAATTTTAGCACATTAAACTTTTAAACTTAGGTTTTAGCGTTTGATGAATTTTATCCCGATTTTTCCTTTTGCTTTTGTCTGTCTTTGGCTTTTGTTCTTGTTTGTGTGTGTGCGTGTGTGTGTGTTGTTTGTGTGTGTGTGTGTGAGATGGCATATTTGCGTAGATGTGGGCTTTCTATTGACTTCACCAACATCCGTGGCTTAAATTCTAACTCTGCTTCCGTTGAATACCACCTCCCCAACTCTAACCCTAATCTTTTGCTCTTGTCTGAGACTCAGATGGCTAAGAATTCATCCTCTAACTCGTTTAATATATCAACTATAACTTATTTCATAATTTCCGTCTAAAGGGTAGAGTATGTGCCTATGAAAACATTACACTCTGTAAATCTTTAAGTGATCAGATGCTAAATTTCAGTGTTCATGGCTTAAAATCTTTCTTCCTTTACTGCTACAATAATCTTATTTTAACTCTTCATTTCTCTATTCAAAGGTGATTTTCCCTTTTTTGAATATCTTGCTATTCTCACGAAGACTGTTATATCACTCATCCAATGTTGAGTTACTCTGTTGGGGGGTTTCCATTCATGCACAACACTGAATGGTTGGGGTCATCTCAAACTGATTTTGGTGGGGAGGAGGCCGAATCATTCAACAGTCTCAACGATCACAGGAGCAACAGATTCAAAGAACCGCCACACGTTTCGGATTCATTCCAACCAATTCTTGAACACACTTGACCACCATGTTTACTTACCCAGTCTTCTGTTTGTAATACACGCTAACCACCATTGGCGATCTGATCCTGGCCTCTTATCGCCACTTAATTTTTAATACTTTCTCTCTAACAGCTCCATCTTGCCCTGTGCGTTCTTTCTGGCGCTTTGATCGGGCTGATTGGCTTTGCGTTGCTTCTACAATAACTCTAATTGGAATGACTGCTCCTCTGGTGACGCTACGGCTTCTGCCGACAAGGTGGAAACTGTAATCGTTGATGGGATGAGCAGGTTCATTCGCTTAACTTCGACTAAACGCACCCTTACTCACTTAATGCCCCACTTTGTGTCGTGGTGTTCCACGCCAGTAAACCAAGGCTGGGAACGTGCGTAAAGAAATTAAGGAAAAATTTATAAATTCTCTTTATCACTCTCGCTAATTTTCATTTAAGCTAAAAGTCAATTGCAGGATACTCTTTGACAAACACAGCTTGAGGCTTTTTCATCAAGAAAGGTGGGGTTCAACTCACTTGGTTCTCTACTGATAAATCTTTCTCTGGCCTCTGCCAAAAACATCTCAACAGCTGGCAAAATCTGCTCCTCCTCTTGCCATTCGATCTGTTGGGTTCTGTTTGCTATCTCCAGCTGAAAGATTAAATCTCTTCAGCCTCTTGTTTTCCTAACTTGAGATTATTTGCCTCTAATTTGCCTCCTGAGATTTACATTTGATCGGGTGCATGGGCTCTTGTAATCTGTGACAAGTTAGGAAGAGGCAGGTGGCCTCATGGCATTCCCTCCCGAGTTTGTGGTGGGCATCCCATTGCTGGCCTCTGGCAGAAAAACTGTATTCCTCCATGCCTCAATGCGCTTCCCTCAGCTTGGATATATCAGCTTCTCCAAAAAAAAGGAAGCCGCTCTTATCATACATCCCAACTATCTTCTGGCTCAACACCATATTATTCATCTAGGTCTTTTGAAGCCTTCCTCAGCTCTCATTTGTAGACCAATCAGGTCTATTCCACTTACCGATGCTTCAGTGATGCGGCTTTCAGCGCTCAGTCTGCTGAAAAGCGATGTCTTTCTATCTAATGATTTATGGTTTTCACCACTTAAAATTACCAGGAGACTTGCGTTGGCGCTTACGACATGTCCAAGCATTTGACCGGGTATGGCACGCGTCACTGCTTCAAACTCCCTTCCTTTGGATTTCCTTCTTCTCTTTGCTTACTTATGTCTGGCATAACCAGTCAACTCAACATTGTCGGCTGTTGTTTGAGTGGGACGACTTGCTTTTTTTAATTCAGTGGTGTTCCTCAGGGTTCTGTCTTATCTCCTACTTTATTCTTGCTTTTCATTAATTATCTTCTCATCTGCACATCTAACTCTATTCACTC
>JABUQX010142054.1:0-2500 GCA_015478945.1 Trachelipus rathkii
TGCGGTATCGTGGGGATGAACTAAAAGAGTGGCGGAGGCGAGGGCTTCTTTGGAAGCCTCAAAAGCAGACTCTGCTGCCGGAGACCAATCGACTTTTGTGGTGCTGCCTCGCTGTTTAGGACGAATGAGTGCGGTAAGCGGGCCTAAGAGGGCTGCCGTTGAAACCTATGGTAAAAGTTAATCATTCTTAGATATTGACGAAGCTGCTTTTGGTTTTGGGAAGATGAAAGGTTGGATAGCGGCGACCTGGTGATCTACGAGAGAACCAAATGCCTGGCAAGACTGTTTGACCAGGAAGGTAGAAGACGCATAATACGCACTTAAGTAAGTTTAAACATCATTCTTCACCAAAAAGGCCACACGGTGATCCGCATGTTCTTCAGGAGAGGAAGAAACAACAAGATCATCTAAATAAGCCCAGGCAAACGGAAGACCACGAAGGATGGAATCTATGAACCTCTGGAATGATTGAGCAGCGTTTTTCAAACCGAATGGCATTCTCGTATACTCAAAGAGGCCAAACGGAGTGATCACAGCTGTCTTGGGAACGTCTTCCGGAGCCACAGGGATCTGGTGGTAGGCCCGAATCAAGTCCAAAGAAGAGAAGATAGTGTTTCCGGCCAGGTGTGAAGTGAAAGATTGAATGTGCGGTACCGGATACCTATCTGGAGTTGTGGCAGAATTCAAGGCTCTAAAATCACCACAAGGGTCTCAATCCCCAGTGCCTTTAGGGACCATATTGCGGAGAAGACTAACAATAACTCTGTGGAAGGAGCTCACAATGCCCAGGATTTGTAACTATGTGATCAAACTCGGCCTTGGCGGCCTTGAGCTTATCAGGAGGGAGGCGACGAGCTCTAGCGAAGGTGGGTGGGCCAGTGGTCTCGATATAATGCACGACAGAATGCTTAAGTGGCGTATCTGCAGAGCAAGGATGCAATAAAGAAGGAAATTCCTTCTGCAGGAGGGTAAGAAAGGGAGAGACTACTGAAGAAGTTGGAGGGGCAATAGCAGAAACACCCTTGAGTGCGGAAGCAATAATAGCACCGGGAGTATAAAGAGAAGTATCACCGTCAACCAGACGTCGATTACGAAGGTCAACCATAAGATTAAAATGTGAGAGAACGGAATGGAAGAGCCATTGGCAGCGAAAAGTTGACGGCCAGAAAGAGGAATGGCAGAGTCCTGGGAAGGGTCCCTGGGAACCAAAGAAAGACTGGCCCCAGAATCGATCAAGAAGGAAAGTTTGGAGGAGTGATCGTAGATACGAAGAACACATCCTGTGCGGTAGGAAGACAGAAAAAAAGGCCAGTATCTCAGTCGCTCCTACACGACCAGGGATTGCTGCTGAGTTTCGGGTGGAGTGGACGGTCATTTCTTCGCGTCCATACTGAAAGTATGGTGATAATAAGTACCCATGAGGATGCAGCGCTGAGGGAAGAAGCGAGGGGGAACGGAGACCACGAAGGACGAAAGTTGGAAGTGCGATCACACAGGGTGAAAGGTATTATTATTACTGGCCGTAGTGAGGGAGAGAAAAGCAGATTTTAGTTCAGCCACGATTCTAAAACCGACATCCGGGCATCGAGAGATGCAGTAGAAGGGTGTACCACGAAAGCATGAGAGTAGGGAGGATGGGGTGGGTGAAAAGGAGGGAGGGATGAAAGGTTAGAGACGCGGGTAAGGAAGGGCAGCATAGACGTTGGTAGAGTGGGAAAGTGTTGGAGCGTGGTGAAGCTGGTTGCGAGGGAGGAAGAGTGGGAGGTGTGTTAGAGTACTGGAGAATGTGGAGGCACAGGCGGTTGAGCAGGTGCAAGAGGTGAAGAGGGAAGAAACAGCGTAGACGTTGGGATAGGGGTCGTGAAGAGCCTAAAGCTCTGTCTGCTGGCGGCAAAATCAAGTGAGGGACAACGTCGGATCAATGATTGCAGTACACTGTGATGCCGGACGGGCATCTACCATTTGGAAGAGGGTGCAGGGACAATGGTATCCAGATGGGTACCCAACAAACTCAGCATCACTACCATCAACTCCGAGGGTTTTTGGTCGCCCAGTGCGATGCCCCTAAGCAGAGTTTATAATCTGGTGGGAGCCAAGCGGCCGATAATAAGGTCTTTGAGCGTGTCGTAAGGGGTTGTAGAGATTCTAGTTGCCGCCAGACCATCCCTGATTTTGAGGAGGCAAGACTCCGGGAGAGCATTCACCACCTTCGAATATCTCTCATTTTCGTCTTCGATGGTCAGAAAAACTGATTTGGCAAGTTCAAACCAAAGCTCGGGATTGTTTACGAAGAAGGGTTGAAGATGTATAGCTCGCGAGGAGGTAGACATGATGAAAGGCGTAGAAGTTGGCAGAGCGAGGGAAAGAAGATGGGGGTCGAGTGGAGGCACTAATAACGGACCGAGGGTGGAAAAATCAAAGAAAATATAACCTTAGGAGCTAGACCAAGAATTAAAATGAGGCTGCTGCGATATGAAAATTGCCAAAATACTTTAAAAAA
>JABUQX010142055.1:0-7500 GCA_015478945.1 Trachelipus rathkii
CTGAACTCTACGATTTCGTGCATGATAATATTTTTCTTTTTCTTTTTTTAGGGCTTTTGAAATAATGTGGTTCGGGTACTGTAACTTTTGGAAAGTTAAAAATAAGAAATTGTATTCATTTTGTAAAGTTGAGGAGGAACATACTTTCTTAGGGAAAGAGCAAAACCACTACCCCCTCACAAAGCACTGCCATTAACTCCTATTATGTACCTTTCTTCTCTCCTCTGACAAACTCACATTAATTTCCTTCAGACGTTCCTATATTCACTCAGTCCACTTTTTCTTTAGTCTCCCAGCCGGTCGATTCTCAGCGCAATCACCACTCTTCATCCGATTAACCAACCAACTATCATCCATCCTTTCCGTATGACTAAACCATCTTAATACACTCTCGTTTAATCATTTATTTACGCCTTTCTTCACACCACACAACTCCCTAGCACGTTCATTTATTAATTTATTAATTCTTCTCACAAGTAACACGCCCTTAGGATTATCTATCTGAGCTGATTGTACCTTAGGTCTATACCCCTTATTCCACAACTATACCCCTTATTTCGCAACTATACTTTAACACCGAAAACAAAATACCCTCATGCCAAACCCTAGAGCACTCAAGGTTTAGTCCATTTACATTTACCATGGATTTATTTGCACCAGTCACCTTCCTACCATTCACAACTATCCTACTACACTCATCATTCATTATTCGTTCACTTTTTAACCAACATATAACCTAAATATTTAAGCTCGGATACTTGTTCCAATTGCTCACCATCCAACATGATTTCACAACGCAGACTCTCTTCATCCACTATCATCACGTTATTCTTATCTACATTTAATTTCAAACCCCTCCCTTTACTCACCCTACCAAACACCTCTACCACTCCTCTCAATCTTTCTTCAGATTCGCCACAAAACCAAATCATCCGTAAGCCGGGCACAATAACACTCTCATCCATTCTCTAATACATTAATATATATATATATATATATATATATATTATATATTTATTATTTATAATCACAAAATAATATATATATATATATATATATATATATATATATATATATATATATATATATATATATATATATATATGTCGGCAATAGATTTGTTCCTTGGGAACCTAGTCTTAATAATAAACAGGAAGACGAACAAAAATGGAGAAAGCATTCTTTATTTATAAAATCCGGACTACCCGAAACGTCCGGATTTTATAAATAAATAATATTTTTTTTATTTTTTTTTGTGTTTCTGTTTATTTATATAATATATATATATATATATATATATATATATATATATATAGGCATATAATATATATATATATATATAGCCTAATATCATATATTCTTCTAATGTATAATATAATAATATGTATAATAATAATAATAATAATATCAATAATAATAATAATAATAATAATAATATATATATCGTATAATAATAATAGCTATATATGCTCATATATAACCCAATAATAATAATATAATAACTATATTTATATACATATGTAATTTATATGTAATAATAATATATATATATATAACTCAACTCTAATATAATAACAATAATAACAATATAATAATATAATAATAATAATAATAACCAATAACAATAACATATGCTATAACATATGTATTGTAATATGTTTATACTTATGTTGTATATATATATGTAATAATAATAATAATATATATAATAATGTATATGTATATATATATATAATAATATAAATATATATATATGTAGCAATATATAAGAAGCATAAATGGAAATAATAATATATATATGTTTATATATATATATATGTAATAACAATAACAATAACAATAATATATGTATAACAATAATAATAATAACAATAATATATATATATATATATTTCTTCTAACAGCCATAATAATTTATATCTGCCAGCAACCAATAATATGTACATATAATATGCCAACAACAATAATAATAACAACAACATATATATACTATATATAACAACACCAATACATATATAATATATATATAATAATATATATATATATCATATACATATGTTATACCATATAATAATATGTTTATATGTGTAATATATATATATATATATATATATATGTATATATATAATATATATCTATATAATAACTAACAATAATAACAATAACCATATATATATATATATATATATATTATATATATTTACAAACAATAAATATAAATGATTTAAATAAATATTCAGTATCTATTTATATATACATATATATATAATATATATATATATAATATAACATATATATATATATATATATATATATTTATCTATATATATATATATATAATAATATAATATATACAGACTCTAGTATTGATTCGGTATCTATCTAAAGGGACTTTCGTGACGAGTAGATTCTGTCTTCGCAAACTCTCTTTGCTTCTTCTTCTGGGCAATTTACCTTTTATAATTTTTGTTAATAAAAATTTAAATAATTAAGATGAGTAATATATATAATAATAATATTGATAATATATATATATATACTAATAATATATATATATATATATATATATATATAATATATATATATATTATCTATATAACTATATAATAATAATAATACAATAATAATAATATATTATAATAATATAATAATAATAATAATAATATAATAATAATATTTTATAATAATAACTATAATATATTAATATAATAATATGTATATATGTATATATATATATAATAATAATAATAATAATATATAAATAATAATAATTAATATCAATAATAATAATAATATATATGTATAATAATATATTTATAATAATAATAATAATAATAATATATGATACATAATAATAACAATAATATGTATGTAAGTTTATATATATATATAATAATAATATATAATATATATTTAAATATATATAACATATATATATTTCTTTATATAATAATAATAATAATAACCTTATATATTATACGTTATATATATATATATATAACTAATATATAATAATATATATATATATATATATATATATATATATATATATATATATATATATATAAATATATGTTTATATATAACATATATATAAATAAAATATACCTCTACAGGGATGAGTGGAACTGAAGAGGCATCCTTTGCATTCTTTTTCTCCTTGATCAATAGTCTGAATATGTATATATATATATAATATATATATATATATAATATAATATGTAATATATATATATATATGTAACCAATATAACTATCTCAAAATTTCACTGAATTATATATATATATATATATATATATATATATGTATATATATATGCTATAACATAACAACATACTTATAACATATCTAATATATATATATATATATCTGCTGCTCTTATATATATATATATATGTAACAACAAATTCAAGCCCAAAATACAAATCCACTATTATGTTAAACTATTCAAATTAGTCACAACACAAACTCCACTTACAGGCAAATAATTAAAGGCCTTAATATGTTGAAAACCCAATCAAGAAGCCCTCCCTTTCCCCCATTCACTCTCTTGCAATTATTCAACTATATTAAACCTTAAAAACTCACAAGCAGTAGGACTCGACCATTTACCCAATATTCACCTCAAACACCTATAGAAACAAATGCTATCACAGCCCTAACATAAATATTAACGTTGTGTGGCTAACCTAACACTCTACCATCCTTATGGAAGCTTGTAGAATTACATATGAAACCAATATTAAAACCAAACGACCACTTAATAACCCAACTTCGTACAAACCTATATCATTACTTTCTACAAAATCCAAAGAATTTGAAAATTTAATCCTCTTGGAGTTTCCTCCCTTATCCCTCCATCAGATTCACAACATGATTTATGACAAAAACACTCTACTGCTACTCTCCAAACCGACCTAGCCCAACACATTCTCATGGGTTTTAACCAAACTCCCCCACCCTTCAACATACACTCATTATATCAATAGATATCATCAAGGCATTTGACGCAGTCCACCGTTACCTTTTATACGACAAAGTCTTAAACACAAACATAACCCTCAGAGACAAAAAAAAATAAAACCAAATATAGTATCCGGTCACATAAGTAGAGTCATTCAGGGATACCACTCCTTCAGATCATATTATATAATGGAGTCTTACTCACCCCACACAGAAGAGTATCTCACATCCATCCAGCAATATTCTTGTCAAGCAATAAACTCACTTTCAACAAACAACACACAATCCTAGGTTTAACCATTGATATGCATATGTCATTCCCCCCCCCCCTCATGCACATCAACAATATTACTTCAAGAACAGACACTAACTAGAGCAAACTTTGACCAACATAAAGAAACTCTCACAATAGTATACAGACAATATATCCGCTCCTTCTAAATTATGCATCACCTGCCTGGGCTCCCACAATATCACAATCCAATATTCAGAAATTAGAAACCGTGCAAAATAAACGTCTCTGGAATAACATCCACCCCCATCCATCATCCACCCACATCCATCATCCACCCCATCCATCATCCACACCCATCCATCATCTACAAACTGAAACAAAAATTCTCCCTTTAAAAGCCCATCTTGACAAGATAGGATCTCAATTTTACAGTAAATCACTCTCAATATATCATTCCCGCACCTGGGAGGGAAAAAATTCCCACCAGCATTATACTATTCTATCATATACAACGCACTCGCTCCCCCCCCCCTCCCTCCCCAGATACTCCAATTACTAAACACATTCACACACAATTAACTCTAAGAACGATCTCCGCATATCCAAATAACACCGTACTTCAAACACTCCCACCCTAAAAATCCCCCTAAGAAACAAACCCTGGGCAGTCAAACCATGTAATGCTGTTCCGTCTCTGCTCTGGGTACCATCCTCCCTTCAAGAATAAAAATTCTAAAATTAATAAAGCACCTTCCACCTGTCAAAATATTTTCAACAATCCTATCGAACAAACAGAACATCGTTTGATAGACTGCCGTGACTTAAAGTTAACGGACATCAGACACAACTTCAGCACGCTTTCTCTAACGGAGGTAGCCTATTTCTCGTAGGAGGGAACAGGGGCGACAAAGTAGTAAATAATATATATATATATATATATATATATATATATATATATATATATATATATATATATATATATATATATATATATATATATATATATATATATATATATACTAGAGACCAAAATTAATAAAACACGATAGGAGAGATCGTGATTGATTGCATTTGGAAGTTGTGTAATAAAACGTTTATGGAGGTATGGTTCCAAAGGATTGGAGAGCAGTAATAGTACCCTTATATAATGGTAAAAGGAGATAAAGGGAACTGTAGAAAGTATAGGGTATTATTGAGTGTTGTAGGGAAGATATATGCTGGTATTTTGGTCGAAAGAGTGCGTCGAGTGACTGAAGGACTGATTGGTGAAGAACAAGGTGCGTTTAGGAGTGGTAGAGGATGTGTGGATCAAATCTTACATTGAAACAAATGATTGAGAAAATGAGGGAGAAGAAGAATAAATTGTATTTAGGTTTTATGGATTTGCAACAGGCGTATGATAGGGTTAATAGGGAAGCTCTATGGCAGGTGTTAGTGATATATGGTGTTGGTGGTAAGCTTCTGAATGGAATCAAAAGTATGTATGACGATAGTGAGGCGTGTGTAAGAATAAATGGTGTCAAAAGTGATTGGTTTAGTATTAATAGCGGAGTGAGACAGGGTTGTTATGTCTCCTTGGGTTATTCAATTTGCATATGGATGGGGTTATGAAAGAATTAGAGGTGGGGTGGCAGGAAATGGTGTTAGAATGATGGAGAATGGAGATGAGTGGAGGGTGCCCTACCTATTATATGCGGATGATTTGGTTCTGTGTGGCGAATCTGAAGAGAGTTTGAGAGGATTGGTACAGGGTGTGTAAAAGGAGGGGTTTGAAAGTAAACGTAGATAAGAGTAAGGTTATGGTTGTGAGTGAGGACAATCCTCAGTGTGAAGTTATGTTAGATGGTGAGCAGCTGGAGCAAGTGTCTGAGTTTAAATATTTAGGGTATATGTTGGATGAGAAGGGAACGGATGATGCAGAGTGTAGTAGGAAAGTTGTGAATGGCAGGAAGGTGGCTGGTGCAATTAAATCGTTGGTGAATGTAAAAGGGCTAAGTCTGGAGTGCGCTAGGGTCTTGCATGAGGGTATGTTGTTACCTGTGTTATTGTATAGTAGTGAGACTATGGTCTGGAATAAGGAGTATAGATCTAAAGTTCAATGTGTTCAGATGGACAATCTTAGGGTCGTGTTAGGTGGAGAAGAATTGATAAAATGAGGAATGAACGTATTAGAGAGTTGTGTGGTGTGAAGAAAGGGGTAAATCGAGAGAATAAATGAAAGTATGTTGAGATGGTTTGGTCATGTGGAAAGGATGAATGATAGTCGGTTGGTTAAGCGGATGTATAGTGGTGAGTGTGTTGGGAACCGACCGGCTGGGAGACCGAAGAAAAAGTGGATTGAGTCAGTAAAGGAATGTCTGCAGGAGAGAAATGTGAGTTTGGCAGAGGCGAGAAGAAGGTGCATAATAGGAGTGAATGGCGGGATTTTGTGAGGGGGTATGGTTGTGGCCCACCTGGGCCAAGGAATGAACCCTACACTTGACGATTTACCATAGTGAGGATCCGTCGCGGTCCCGTGAAGCTCTAGGGTGGATTTTCTGACTGCGACAAGTTCTTACTAATTAATGGTACAGAGGGAGTTAAGGCTGGGCTTTCTTTTCGACTTTTGTCATATTCTTCTACTGCTTTTCTTTTTCGATGCTTGTCACGCACCTTACTCCCAGTCTTGGGAATTAAAAGGAAGATGAAGAAAGAAGAAAGAATATATATATATATATATATATATATATATATGCTTTATATATATATATATATATATATATATATATATATAACTTCTCTACGCTTTAGATGTAATCAAAAATATAGATATGTATATATATATATATATAATAATAATATATATATATATATATATATATATATATATATATTTACTATTCCAGTATTAATACGAAGATACTATATATATAGACTATAATTATGATGCTAATAATAATGCTTCTAGCATTCTTATTTTCCCAAAATTTTGTCCTGTCTGTGACAATCCTAACCTTTCCAATTTCCCCAAATGGTATTTCATTCCCAACATCTTGGTAACTGCAATCCCTAAGTCGAAACTCGTCTGTTTTGTACCAGAATAAAAACCACAAAGTCCAGCAATTTTGTTTTTATGTTCAGGAACTAATGTACGTCATGAGGCACAAATCACAATCCACCTTCTCTCTCAAGGTACTAACGGACGAGTTTAAAAAAATAAAATAATCCTTATATATATTCTTAACTAACAAGATACATAGATAGATATATATATGTATATATATATATATATATATAACATATATATATATATATATATATA
>JABUQX010142055.1:12500-15000 GCA_015478945.1 Trachelipus rathkii
CTACAGGAATTATTATCAATTTGCACAAATCTATAATTTTATATATATATATATATATATATATATATATATCTCTCTCTCTCTCTTATATATATAGCAACAAAACCTTGTATATATATATATGATATATATATATAGACATATTTATAAATGTATATATAATCTCTCTCTCTCTCTCTCTCTCTCTCTCTGATATATATATATATATATATATATATATATATATATATATAACATATATCGGCCGGAATTCCGGTACACCTCTAATATATATATATATATATATATAGTTAATCACTCACTTAATTTCAGTTTCAGGTATTTTTCTTTAATTTTTGTTTTAGGTTAGGATAGGTTAGGTTAGGTTAGGTTAGGTTAGGTTAGGTTAGGTTAGGTTAGGTTAGGTTAGGTTAGTATTAAGTTTAGTTTGTTAAGTTAGGTTAGGTTAGGTTAGGTTAGGCTAAGTTTGGTTAGGTTAGGTTGTTAAATATATTAGAGGAAAAGCGTTTAAAGTTTTCTTTCAATACTGGTGAACAGTTTTTCTTTTACTTCACCCCAATTCAGCAATATTTTCAAAAGTGTTTAAAGAAAGTTGACTTTATATATATATATATATATATATATATATATATATATATATATATATATATATATATATATATATATATATATATTTTATATTTAGAGAAAACTCTAATATATATATATATAAACTCAATTTTCTCTTATATTATATATATATATATATACATGCTCGCTCTGCTATATATAAAAGATGTTTGTAATTTCATAATAATTCCTGGAGTTATTTAAAAGTTATATTAATAATTAATTTCCAAAGATCCAATCGTTATGAAATCTTTTTCTCGCAATATACTGATTAACGACACATTTTCATTATTTTTAGGGACCCATATAACTATCGAAAAAATCGATATGACAATCGATATATCTTGTCTCCGCAAAACCGAAAAGATCATATATATATATATATATATGGTGATAATTGGTTTAGAGCGACAACTATCATCAATCCATATCTCAAAAACTACAATAGCCACAGGGAAAAGGAATACATTGCTGGAATGCTGGTCCAATTTTAGGGCGGAAAATGTAAAAAAAAAAAAAAAAAAAAAAAAAAAAAATATATCTCAAAAACTACAATAGCTACAGCGAAAAAGAATACATTTTTGGAATCCTGGTAAAATTTTAGATAGGAAAATGTAAAAAAAATAAAAAATAAAAATATTATTGTTAATAATTATAGTAATATGATTAGAGAGCCTATTTAGAGACCTTTTATTGGTTACTCGTTAAAATAAATAGACTTTCTATTAAATTTTGCTTTTTTTCTTTTACTAAAGAATACCCCAAGGGTATACCGCACCGATGGCAGGAGTCGGGGTCTCTCGGCCTTCCGGGGAACTACGGGGTAGGACTAATTTCCCCCCTCCGGGGAGGGTCTCCGGAACCCCCGCTCTTTGGTATTTGGGTGTCGCGGGGGTTCCTCCGCCCCTTCCCTACGGGGTATGGAAAACGTCCCCCCCTGTGTTCCCCGTCGGCTCGAGCCCCCTACATTGCCGTGTAATACCTTTACAAATAATATATATATATATATATATATATATATATATATATATATATATATATATATATATATATATATATATATATATATATATATTATATATATATATATATATATATATATATATATATATATATATATATATATATTATGTCCCCTGCTCCTAAAAAAAAATAGCCAATATTTATTTTATTTATTTATTTATTTATTTATTTTTTACATTTTCCTAACTAAAATTTTACAAGGATTGCAATTTTCCTTTTCGCTGTAGCTATTGTAGTTTTTGAGATATGATTTTTTTTTTTTTTTATTTTTTTTTTTTTTTTACAGTTTCCGCAATAAAATTTTGCCAGGATTCCAACAATGTATTCCTTTTTCCTGTAACTATTGTAGTTTTTGAGATATGGATCGATGATAGTTGTCGCTCTAAACCAAATATCACCTATATATATATATATATATATATATATATATATATATATATATATTCTATATATATATATATATAACCAACGCCATATATATATATATCCATATGTAACTTATATATATATATATAATATTAATAATAATAATAATAATAATAATAATAATAATAATAATAATAATAATAATAATAATAATAATAATAATAATAATAATAATAATAATAATAATAATAATAATAATAATAATTAAATTAAATTAATCGAAACAAATACGTAAAACTTTAAATTTACAATGATATAAAAAATTACCAGTGTGGGGGAGTGGGAGGGAGGTATCATCTCTATCCATAAATCTTCACTTATTTTGTAAGTGGTAACATCCAAGCACTTAGAATTTGGTAATCCATGAACACACACTTTGAAGTCACCAAATATTCCATAAGGAGGCAAATATGAGGAAAATACATCACAGCATTCGACAGGT
>JABUQX010142055.1:20000-30322 GCA_015478945.1 Trachelipus rathkii
TGTGTGTAATGTGGTTAATATATATATATATATGTAATAATAATAATAATATGTATACAATAATAATAATAATAATATATATATATATATATATATATATATATAATAATATATAATAATATATGTAATATTGTGTGTGTGTTTATAATAATAATATATGTAATAATATATATATATATATGTGTAATATATGTAATAATAACCTGTATATAATATGTATAATAATAATAATATCTTATATATAATAAAAATAATATTTATATATATATATATATATATATATATATATATATATATATATATATTATTATTATTATTATTATTATTTTACTAGCACTTATTCCCGCATAAGCGGGGTAGTGGTACGTGCTTCCCTAATACATATTTCCTTCATCTCGCCCTCACCCACCTCCTCCATTCCATTCTATCTCTCGCCAACACCCTACCTTCTTCCACCCTCATCCCTCTCTCTTCCAGCATTTCCTTTATTCCATCCATCCATCTTCTTCTTGGTCTCCCCCTTCCTCTCCTTCCTATCCCATCCGCCTCCCAAACTCTCCTAACCACCCTCTGCTCCCCCATTCTCTCCAGATGTCCAAACCATCTTAACATTCCCTACTCCGCTCTTCTCACCAAACCATTCTTCCAATCACATCTCTCTCTTATTACCCTATTCCTAATCCTCTCTCTTTTACTAACCCCACAAACCGCTCTCAGCCCTTTCATCTCAAACACTTCCAATTTCCTCTTGGACCTAGCATTCAACCCCCATGTTTCACACCCATATAGTACCGCTGGAACACAAATTTTTTCAAACATACTTATCTTAAGTTTATGTGATAAATCCCCCCTTTCCATAATTCCCTCAAACCACTCAATGCTCTCATTCCTTCTCCTACTCTATGATCTATCTCTTCCTTCATCCCTCCTTCCTTACCCAAATCCATCCCTAAATATCTGAAAACCTTTACTTCTTCCAGTACTACACCTCCTACACTAATCTCTAACCCCATCCCCTCATCTGTTTCCTCCTCCTCAAACACTAACACTTTACTCTTACCTGGATTTATCTTAAGACCCTTTAGTCCACACACTCTCTCAAACTCCTTCACCAAATACTACAACCCTTCTGAATCCTTCGCCACCAAGGTAGTATCATCCGCGAATAGTATCATGTTCACTTCCCATCTATCACCCCTATCCATCAATTCCACCCCTCTCCCCTCCCTCATCATTCCTCTGCAGACACTCTCCATAAATAAATTGAAAAGCCACGGTGACATCACACATCCTTGTCTCAACCCTCTCTCCACTCTAAACATCTCACTCTCCCCTCCTAATACTCTCACACACATTCTGCTATTTCTATAAAAGGCCCTAATACCTTTACCTAATTTACCCCCTACTCCATGTTCCTCCAGCACCCTCCATAATTCACCCCTCTTCACTCTATCATATGCTTTCTCCAGATCTAAAAAACACCCATACACCTTCCCTTTCCTTTCTATACCTTTCTCCACAAGCATCTTCATTGTGAACACTTGATCCACACACCCCCTTCCCATCCTAAATCCTCCTTGTTCTTCCCCCATTCTCTCTTCCGTTAAATCTCTCACCCTCTCAATTAGTATTCTCCCATACACTTTCCCTACTACACTCAAAAGACAAATACCTCTATAATTACCACACTCCATCCTATCCCCTTTCCCCTTATACAGTGGAACCAAACAACCATCCTCCCAATCCTGTGGAACCTCTCCCTTCCTCCAACATAAATTATATAACCTATACAGCCATTCCTCCACCCCTCTGCCTCCCATCTGTAACATTTCCATACTCACACCATCTAGACCTGTGGACTTTCCTTTTTTTCCTTTAGTTATCGCCCTAATAATTTCTTCCATTTGTATTTCCATATCTCCTTCCCGTCCCTCTTCACCCCCCAACCTCACCTCTTGAACCTCCTCATCTCTTCCACCCAATTCATTCAATAATCCTCTAAAATATTCCCCCCATCTTTTCCTCACTCCATCTTCCCCTCCTATCCATTCCCCATCCCCTCCCTTAACCCCCTCCCCTAACCCCTCCCTCTTCTTTCTTTTTATATTTACTTCTTTCCAGAATATTTTGCTTCCTGTTTCAAAATTTTCTGTCACTTTTCTACACCATTCATTATTTGCATTTCTCTTCGCCCTCTCCACCGCCCTCTTTGCTTCCACTCTAACCCCTCTATATTCCTCCCAGCTTTCCCTTCTCCTATTCCCCAACCATTTCACATAGACCTCTTTTTTCTTTTTCACCAAATCTTTCACCTCCTCATTCCACCATTCACTTCCTTTCCTTCTACTTGCTCCCACCTTTTTTACTCCGCATATCCTTCTGGCTTCTTCACAAATTGTCTCTTTAAATCTCTTCCACTCCTCCTCCACATCCCTAATTTCCGTCCCTCTCACGTCCCTCCACCTATCCTCCATAACCCTCCTAAACTCGCTCCTACACAACGTCTCATCTAATTTTTCCACCTTAATGACTTCTATTTTCCTCTTACTTTCTCTTTCTCTAACCGTTACCTCTCCCCCTACCCTTAACCTAGCAACCACCAAATAGTGATCAGATAACCCCTTACCTGCCCCTCTGAATACATTTACATCCAGTAATCTGCCTCTATCCTATCTATTTATACACACATAATCCAGTAACGCCCTCCCCCCCGTTATCTCACTCTTCCATGTATACTTATGATTTTCACTTTTCTTGAACCACGTATTTCCAACTATCAATCTTCTATCAACACATAACTCTAACAGACTTTCTCCATTAACATTCCTTTCCCCTACCCCAAATGGACCTATAATTCTCCCCATCTCCTCTCTTCCCACTCCTGCATTCAAATCTCCTAATAAACAAATTTTATCATTAACCCCGAAACTTTCCCAACAATCATTCAACTCACTCCAAAATCTTTCTCTCTCCTCCTCCCTCGCTCCATTTACTGGTGCATACGCGCATATAAAAACCCACATTTCCCCCCCAAATTTCACTTTAACCCACATTATTCTCGAATTCACCTATTTGCACACTTTTACCTTATCCCACACCTCTTTCCTCATAACTATTCCCACCCCTTCCCTCGCCCTCACTCTCTCGTTCACCCCCGAAATCCTACCCTTAAATTTTCCAAAGACCATCTCCTTCTATCCTTTCAGCTTAGTTTCTGTCAACCCTAACACATCCAACCTTTTTTCTTCAAACATTAACCCCACTTCTTCCCTTTTCAGATCCTCATTTATCCCTCTCACATTCATACAACCCACTCTAATCTACTCTCTTTTGCCCATCCTATCTCTTTACTCTCCCTTACTCTCCTTAATCCTGACCCTCTTATTCACCACTCTACTTTCTTCTATTCCCACACTAAATTAGGCTGCACGTTTACTGGGATCCCACAACCTGAGGCACTTCCCAATACCTCAAGCTCCAAACCCCGCTCAAACAAACACACCCTAAAATACCCTAAAATTATATAAAAAATATTAATAAATCTTAACTTAATGTTTTCGTTTACGAATTTTATAAATACAATAGTTGAAGAAACTTCTCTTCTTCTCAAAGGTCGATATTGATTACTATGTATACGTTCCTTTGTAAGTCTCTTCCTACCTTAATAGTAAAATCAGGAGGGTCCTTACTTAAAGACACTCTTCTTAATCACAGAGGTCTCAAATTTTCTATTAATCTACCCTGTTGATTTTCTTCCTACACAAGTATCTAATTTCAATATATATATATATATATATATATATATATATATATATATATATATATATATATATATATATATATATATATATATATATATATATATATATATAAAGATATACCAATTATATATAGATATATATATATATATATATATATATATAATATCTGTATGTAATATTATATATTAATATAATAATATTAATATTAATAATAATAATAATAATAAATAATAATAATAATAATATATATATATAAATAATAATATGTAATAATATAATAATATATATAATAATAATAATATAATGTAATATTAATAAAATATGGACTATAATAATAATATATATATAATATAATATATAATATATAATAATATATATATATTAATAATAATAATAATATGTAATAATAATAATAATATAATAATAATAATAATAATATAATAATAATAATAATAAATAATATATATATATATAATAATATAATATATATATATATATATATATATAATAATAATAATATATATGTATATATATGTAATATGTAATAATAATAATAATAATAATAATAATAATAATAACTATATTAATAATATGTAATAATATGTAATATTAATAATAATATGTATATGTTTAATAATAATATAAATAATAATATAAATATGTAATAATAATAATAATAATAATATAATAATATTATATACATATATATATATAATATATATATAATAATAATATAATATATATATATATATAATAATAATAATAATAATAATAATAAATATATTAATAATATATATATATATAATAATATAATAATAATATATATATATATATATAATAATATGTAATAACATATATATATATATATATAATAATAATATATCAATAATAATATATATAATTAATAATGAATTTCAGCATGTAATAATAATAATAATATACATATGCATGTATATAATAATAACAATAACGCAGCAATAATAACATAATATGTACATATGCAGCTAATAATATATATATGTGAGTATACTAGCGCCAGCATATGCCTCCAACCATAATATGTAATAATAATAATATAATAATAATAATATGTATGTAATATGTATAATATATATATAATAATAATAATAATAATATATGTATATATCTATATATATAAATATATATTAATAATAATATATTAATAATAATATATATAATATATATTATATATATAATAATAATATAATAATAATAATATATATAAAGTAATAATATGTATGTATATATAAATATATATAATAATATATAATATATAATAATAATAATATGTATATATATGTATATATATAATATAATAATAATATGTAATAATAATAATAATAATAATAATATCATGTGAAATGTAATAAAATACGTAATATGTAATAATATATGTAATTAATATACATATAATATATGTAACTATCAACGTGTAATAATAATAATATGTAATAATATAATAATATATGTAATAATAATAATAATGTAATGTATATATATAATATATATATATATATATATCTTTCTTAATATATATCAATAATAATAATAATAGCCATACATGTATACCATACTCACTCATACATGTATATACATATATATATGTAATGTTAATATCTCTAATAATAATATATATATATATAATATATAATAATAATATAATGTAATATAATATATAATATATAATAATAATAATATAATAATAATATATCTTACCATGTGATTTCCATATATATAATACAATAATATATAATATATGTATATATGTATATATATGTATGTATATATGTAATAATAATATATATGTATATATATATGTATATATATTATATGTATATGTAATAATAATATATATATAATATCAATGTAATATGTATGTAATAATATATGTATGTATAATAAATATATTATATATATATACGATTAATATGTATATGTAATATATATGTATATATATATATATAATATGTATATATATATAATAATATATATAATATAATAATATATGTAATAATATAAATATAAATGCATATGTAATAATAATAATATAATAATAATATGTATATGTATAATAATATATATGTAATAATAAATAATAATATAATATAATAATAATAATTATATATATACATATATAATAATAATAATAATATATCTATGTAATAATAATATATATATAATAATAATAATAATAATAATATGTAATAATAATATATATAATAATATATATAATAATAATATATGTAATATCTAATAATATGTAATAATATGAAATGGAAGTAATAATATATGTAATAATAATAATAATATGTATGTGTATATATGTAATAATAATATATATATATATATAATAATAATATGTAATAATATATATAATAATATTAATAATAATAATAATATATATATAAGATATATATATAATATATATATATATTTATAATAATATATATATATATATAATAATAATATATATATAATCATAATAATAATATAATAATAATATATATATATATAATATATATATATAATAATAATAATAATAATAATAATATATATATAATATCTAATAATAATAATAATATATATGTATAATATATATATACATAATAATATAATATAATAATAATATATATATAATAATAATATATAATAATATAATAATATAAAAAATATGTATGTTTATAATATGTTAGTAATTAGTAATAATAATAATATGTATATTAATAATAATAATATGTAATAATAATAATATATATATAATAATATATAATAATATATATAATAATATAATAATATTAATAATATATATATGTATAAAATAATATAATATAATATATGTGTATATATATATATATAATAATATATAATAATAATAATAATAATAATAATAATAATAATATAAATATAATATATATATATTATAATAATAATAATATATATATATATATATATATATAATAATATGTTTATGTAACAATAAATATATATATCATATATATATGTATATGTATAATATAATATAATAGATAATATATATATAATATATGTATGTATAATATATGTAATAATAATGTATATGTATGTTAACATTTGATTTACGCGCAATCCATGGGTTGGAACAGTTAGTAAATAAGAATCAGTTGACCAGAAGAATGTTTGCTTGCGTTTTAAGATCTGCGTAGGCTGATTAATAATAATAATATGTAATAATAAATAATAATAATGACTATTTATTCCATATTAATAATGTAATATATGTATAATAATAATAATATGTAATAATAATAATAATAATAATAATAATAATATAATAATAATAATAATAATAATAATAATATTAATATATTTATAAATATATGTATATGTATATATATAATAATAATAATAATAATAATAATATATATATAATAATATAATAATATAATAATAATAATAATAATAATAATAATAATAATATAATAATAATATATATGTTAATAATAATAATAATAATAATAATAATAATAATAATAATAATAATAATATGTAATAATAATATAATAATATGTAATCATCATATCAATAATATTGTTTCAATTATGCATAATATATATGACAACCAAAATATTTCCGCATATTTATAAATATATATATATATTTATATATATATATATATATATATATATCATATATATATATATATATATATATATATATATATATATATATATATATATATATAACTATCTCTCATATATATATATATATATATATATATATATATATATATATATATATACAACACACACAATTGCAAATTTTTTAAAATATTTTGGTTTAAAGACCAAAGCAGCAAACTAACTGGTTTGAAAACTGGGAAAGTTATGATAAATTTCTCTCATCCAAATCAAATGAGAATATATTTTAGGAATTATATTTAATTAGTCTATTGTGTTACATTTGTTTCAGAATTATTTTCAAATAAACATATTTTTAAAAAATGTAAATGTCATTTTGAATGACGCTAATGATTATAATTATCCTTAATTTTGATTCATTTGTAAAAATTAGGCCAAAACTTTCCTAGTCTTCTCATGCGATATAGAAAAACTGGTTTTAACTAGTGAAATATCCTTCTTTTCCTTTTTAAATGATTTAGAAATATGATAAACTGTTCTAAAGTTTATTAAAAATGTCTTAGCTATATTTTAATATTCTATTATAGTAACTAAACTATATTATGATATTCAATTCTAGTGTCAAATAAAAACATCTATATATATATATATATATATATATATATATATATATATATATATATATATATATGCTATATATATATATATATATATATATATATATATATATATATATATATATACTATATTATATTATTATATATATATAATAATAATATATAAATAATAATAATATATATAAATAATATATATATAAATAATAATAATATGTAATATATATATATGTATATATAATAATATATGTAATATGTATAATAATAATAATATGTTTGTATATATATATATATAATAATAATAATAATAATAATAATAATAATAATAATATAAGAATCAATAATAATGATAATAATAAATAATACAATAGAAGAATAATAATAATAATATATATATATATGTTAATAATAATATAATAATAATATATATAATAATAATAATAATAATATAATAACATAATATATATTGTATATATTATATAATAATATATAATAATAATAATAATAATAACATATGTATATATCATATATATATATATATATATGACAGTGTAAATGTACTAATGACTAAATTTTCTTCTCGGTAAAATTTTTAGCACACACACACTCCTACATACATAAACACACCTACACATACAGACACACAAACACACAGAATTTTCTTGGTTATGTAATTGAGAGAGAGAGGAAAAGAGAGGGAGGAGAGAGAGAGAGAGAGAGAGAGAGAGAGAGAGAGAGAGAGAGAGAGAGAGAGAGAGAGAGAGAGAGAGAGAATTTTCCTGATTATGTAATTGTGTTTTTGGTAGTCTTTAGTTAAGAGTTTGTTTATATATATATATATATATATATATATATATATGGATTGAGCTGGAGATATATATATATATATATATATATATACCATATATATATATATATATATATATATATATATAACATATATATATATATATATATATATATTCTGCCATATATATATATATCCTTCAGAATTTGCTTTAAGAATCAATACTATACTATACTATACTATACTATACTATACTATACTATACTATACTATACTATACTATACAACGAGTATGTACATTAAAAATTTTAATTATTACATATATTTTTTTTACTTTTTTTCTCCAAACAAGAAATTTTATTCAGAGCTGTGGGAGACGGGGCTTCGGAGCCGGAGCCGCGTATCCGGATACGGAGCAGAAATTATTTTCTGGATGGAGCTGGAGTTGGAGCCTGAAATTAAATAAATTGTCCGGAGCCGTATCAGGATCCGGAGTCGGAGCCTGAAATATATTTTGCCTTCTCCGCAGTTCTGGTGGAAGGTTTATTAAGGTAACTGCGTTCCCGTTTCAATTCTGATTCACAATATTTTGAATTTCCAATTCGGACCACGGTTCCGATTCCAGTTATTGAAAGTCATGTCATTCCGATTTCGTGATTCCGGTTTCGGATTCCAGATTCAGATTTCGGTTCCGATTTCGTGTTTCGGATTCCGATTCCAGATTCTGATTCCTCACCCCGATTTTATTTCGAATATTATAATATAATATATTATAGCTTATAATAAAGTAGTAGAGTTTTTATTTTATTTTTTTAATTTTTATCACCGCACGCAGGAAACGGCCAGAGGCCTACACATAATCCACCAAAGTATGGGAAGGTCTGAAGAATAAGTTTGGTGTCAGCCCAACCACAGTCAGAACCATATTCACAGACACGTGGTAACGTTCCAGAAAAATATGGATAAAAATCCCTCTTAAGTGAGATTTTCAGAAAATGCAGCGAAAAATCTAAGATTTTTGATTTTTATGGAATTCTGTAAACAAACAGATGCAATATTTAAACAAACGTAACTATTTGATAAATTTAATTTAATTTATCAATTAATTAATTTAATTAATCAAATAATCTAATTAATATTAGAAAAGCCACAGCCACAGCCACAGCCACAGCCACAGCCACAGCCACAGCCACAGCAAGGAAACAATTTTTAATAACAAAATTTTTGGCGCTACTGTAGTTTTCGTGCATACCATTTAAATCTGTTTTGAGGGGAGAGGGAACAGAGCAAAATGGAGATTCCCTGTCCCAAGGCGACTCCATCTGAGGGTCGTAAACACGCCGGCAATCGTATATCGTTGTGATTTACACTTCTGGCATTTTATAGCTATTAAAATTTAATTCAAATTTTTTAATGAGCTAAAATAAAAAATTCGCAGCTATCTAAATTAATGCTTGGAAACTCTTCATGGCGAAATTTTGTTACACGAAAAAAAAAGTTTCCCTTTCTTACTATATTATAT